>PVMI01039512.1:0-13282 GCA_008528875.1 Aulacorthum solani | reverse complement strand
GGAGTCCACTTTTATCCAAACAATGAAAACCTTTTCAACAAAAAATATAACCTAAGTCCATCAATAAGTAAAATAGGTACCTAACTCATTTCGTTATTCCATTTATGTATTATACCTACAAATACTAGCTTCCAAACAGACACTTTATTTAAGGCAAATCTCATGATTCAAGTAAGTACAATTCGTGTACTACCTATACTCGTAATATTGTTATGATATGTAATTGTTGTTAGAAATTACAATAATATTGTACCTCGACCACATAGTACCTATAGTCCCGTCTCTGAAGTAAATTATAATTTGTCTGCCATAGTCTACACTAATATACATCCAAAATAACATCTTCGTCACTTACTGTAACCACGTGTCATTTCAGTGATCAGGAAACCGTCCAGAAAGACTTCACTGTTCAAGTTTATGACCGTACTGAAACCCGAAGTTTGGCTTAGTATCGTAGCTGCTCTGGCCATGACTGCGGTCATGATCTGGATTCTAGACAAATATTCACCTTATAGTGCACAGAACAACAGAATCAAATACGAACAATTCAGGTATATTTACCATGTCCCCATGTGCGATAAGTACAAATACCTAGGTGGTTATACATATAGGTATTATACTATATTGTTAAATATATCAGGTACATGCGATATACACAATACACCGTACATCTAATACGACAAACACAGTGATTATTTTAACAAAAAACACTCATCACAATAATATATCGGTTAATTTGTACGATTTTCATAAAAAAAGTTATGTTGCTATATTTAACTGTACTTAAGTTTTTTGTATAATCACAAATATCGACAACGAGTGTTCACCATAGATAGCTGTCAAAAAAATATAATATTCCCCTGCAATATATTAGGATACACAGACAAAAGTAAAACGACAGAATAATATAATACCTAATATGTAATATTATAACCGCATAGGTAATGATGATAATATAGCGTACACATTACATGTGACACAAGAGTCTTTATTCTATACAGGCATTTCACACTCGTCGAGAGCTTTTGGTTCGCCTTGACGTCTTTTACGCCCCAAGGAGGAGGAGAAACGCCAAAAGCGATCAGCGGGCGAGTCTTGGTTGCCGCATATTGGGTTTTCGTCGTCCTCATGTTGGCTACGTTCACTGCAAATTTGGCAGCATTTCTGACGGTGGAAAGGATGCAAGTGAGCTATATAATATGTTCCTAGATTTTATACCCATGCGTGTACATGCGTAGGTACACTGTAATAAATTGAACCATGATATACTAATATTATATTATTTAACAATTTGTCCGTATTGTACTACCTACTACACAATGTATACGTAGACACCAGTTCAGTCCTTACAACAGTTAGCTCGACAGTCGAGGATCAATTATTCAGTGATTGACGGTAGCGACGCCCATCATTTCTTTCGCAACATGAAAATGGCAGAAGACATTTTATACAAGCGAGTATCGATATTTATCTTTAGTCTTTACTGATTTCACATACGTAATTATAGGTACCTAAGTACCTAGTGAAAAAAAAAATAAAAACCAAAAAGCAGTAAATGATGAAAACCATTGAATATTTACGGTTTTTGTACTGTGATAACT
This sequence comes from Aulacorthum solani, assembly GCA_008528875.1. Lineage (NCBI taxonomy): Eukaryota > Metazoa > Arthropoda > Insecta > Hemiptera > Aphididae > Aulacorthum > Aulacorthum solani. The sequence goes on along the minus strand of PVMI01039512.1, from coordinate 11,681 downwards.
TAGAAAAAAAAGTTCCTAGGGACTGGTATTCTTTACAAATATAACGTAGCTCAGTTAAGATTTTGAGAAATCTATCAATTGTTAGATATTTTGCATAATTCAATATTTTTAAATAAGATGAACCCATAAAATATTTTATTGCTTTAAAGTTTAAATCAAAATTGAACCTAGGCATATTATGTTACATACGATGTTTGGTAATGTCTAATTATTTCTGCAAATCGATTATTTTAATTTCAATAGTAATAGAGACTATAATATATCATACATGTATGGTATAATATACAAGGAAATTGTAAGTTACCTATATATTATATTATTAATGCAGAATCGGGATAGGTACCTATGCTTATAAAATAATTCTCACCAATGAAATTATGAGAAGGCACCAATTTATATTTTTTTTATAAAAAAATTTAATATTTTTAGCGTATGGAAAGAGATAGCATTAAATCAAACAAGCAATCGAAAAGATTTTCGAGTTTGGGATTATCCAATAAAAGAAGAATATGGACAAATATTAGCAGCCATAGAAAGAACTGGAACCGTTCCGAACAGATCCGTCGGATATCAAATGGTGACCGTAGTTAATAATTCATGTCATTAATAGTGTATTATAATATTATATATTTATGACTCATACATCTCACATGTTTAATGATAGGTATTGGACAATGAGCAAGGTGAATTCGCCCTAATTCACGATTCGTCTGACATTGAGTATGAGGTTTATAACAATTGTAACCTGACCGAGGTGGGTGAAATATTTGCCGAAAGGCCATATTCGATAGCTGTCCAGCAAGGAAGTCTCATACAAGAGGAAATTAGTAGAAAGTAATTTCAATGAGACTTATTTGTAGTAGGTAATAAAATAATAGTACCTAACCACCAACCAATTTTCTAGGATATTGGATTTACAAAAAGATAGATTTTTCGAACTATTGAACGCCAAGTATTGGAATGCTTCCAAAATGAGCATGTGCCCGAATGCCGATGATAGTGAAGGCATCACATTAGAGAGTTTAGGTAACCACTATAGAAAATCTTTCAATGTACTTATTATACAAATGTTAACTTTAATTAATTGCGTAATTTTCAATGGTTTGAGTTATGACTGTAATTACTGATTGATTTAATAACAGACTAGGTGCTACATATTTTGTATTAGGAGGACGCTACAAGATGCGTCTCCGTTTTACAAATGCAAAACATAGCAAAAACTATTTTTGGAAAGTAAGAATCACTCAATCCAATCTAAGCAATCAATTTTTCAAACTATAAGAGAATAACATTTACTGCGCAGCGTTGTTTTTATTTTTTCGATATAAGAATTTAAAAAAAAGTTATTCAAGTTTGAAAAACTCAAAAATAATAGATTTTTAAACAGTAAGAACTTTTTTTTGGTAATATTGAAAAATTAAAACAAGGTGCACAGTCAATATTCTCCTCTTTGTAGTGTAAAAATGTTCTTACTTTTAGCTTGGACTTCGGCCTGAACTTCGGCGAACAGTTTTCGTCACCTCCATCTAGTCAAACACCTGCCATGTAGTTAAGCCATACCCCTCCACACAAATGAGAAATAATTATTAAGTGATTCCAGCCTATCAATTTCATTAAATGCTTCATTGAATAATATACTATTATCTTACATAAAATTAAAATATCGAAACCTAAGAATAAAGTTTTACTCAATATTTGAGTAAATAAATATTCCATCAAAATACATACCTACCTCAATGGCTCAATCTTGATAAGTATATTATTATGTTTCTAGGAGGCGTTTTCATAGCTACATTAGTTGGCTTGTTGATAGCGTTGATTACACTGGCTTTTGAGGTCGTCTATTTTAAACACAAACGCGCCAAGGTAGCTGAAGTTAGTGTTGTTAATAACACCATTCATAAGGATAAGCTGATTTACGGCCACGAGTTATTCATGACGCTAGGAAGGAATTCAAATTCAGACGATCAAACACGCTGGGCGAACAAGATCAAGCTAGATTCAACTACAGGCCGACTAAACAATGCATTATTCTTTCGTAGAAACAAATTTCAAAATTAGAACTTCAGTTTTTGATATAATGTTTTATAATATTTATAAATATAGTATGGATATAAATTGATTAACTAATACATTTCATAAATAAATTATTTTACATCATATATATATATATATATTATACAAATGCACTAATTCAACATAACACCAAGAGAAAACGGCAGAATTTCAAATATAATCATAATAAAATCAAAAAATAATATAATAAATATAATAACAACAGATATTTCTATGACTGTGTATACATCATTAAAAATTATAAATATAACATAACAATCGTGCAGTAATAAACAAAACGATAAGTAATCATATAGTAATTCAAGTAATTGTATTGGTGTTAATCCCACATTGACCCCTACCAATTACCTAAAAATAAAAACAAAATATAAAATAATTAGAGATTCAAATTTAATTTTTAACAATATAATGTTTTTACTACTATTGTAGTATTGGATTATACTATTAAATTTGCTTAGGTTTAATTTATAAGTACTAAAACCCAACATTTTGTAACATACCTCATCCAAAATACGTGCTTTTTTTTATATTAATACTATTTATTTTATTGAATTATTTCTTTATTTCATTGGGAAACAATTATTAAACAAATTGAAAAAAAAAGTATTTATAAATTATTAACATTCATTATTTAAATTTCGTTAATTATCAGTACTGCAATAGTTGCACTTCAAAATAACTATTGAAGTTTTCAAAAAATTGTTAAATTTAACAATGAATAGTACATAATTAATTTAAAAATAATACTTATTAGTAAAGTGTGTTCTAAAATAAAGTACTCAAAAATGTTTAAATTAAAATTATAATTTCTTTCATCAAAGTATTATAGTGAATACAAAAAAAAAATTTATAAAATATGATGATTAATTATTAACAAAATAATTTAGAACAATTTTTTTTTATATCCTCAAAGCTATAACACATTAGGACAACATTAACCTAAACGAATTAATATGTATTGGAATTATTGAATTTTCTCGTATAAGTGCATACAGTGCATAATAAGATCATGTGGTAACAGTCAAATGTTTTCATTAGGTTACATTTTTATATAAACCATAAATAAATCAAGTTTAACGAATATAATTCACATTGTAGGCAATAAAATTATATACATCACACAGTGTAAATAATGCACATAGAGAATAGTTTTAAAAATATGAAATGTGATGTTTCATAAAAAAAAGATGCACATTTCAATTTAATTAGATTAATTGGGAATTGGTTATCACAAGCATACTATAAATTATGAAACAAAACAATTTTAACTGGAATTGTTAATAGATAATTAATTTACAGTAATATCTTTAGAGCAATTATACACTCTTATTCCAAATAATTGTAGGAAAATAATTGATCATTGGAAAAATATTATTGTATAACATTATAATAAAAGTATAATCATTTATTTAAAAAAATATATTATCATTTTTATAAGAACTAATGTTAATAAGTAAATAAGAATAATAATCAAACATTATTTTTAGTTTTTTACACTTAATAGATTATAACATAAAAATTAATAACTTTCTTTAATTATTTTAATGAAAACCACACTAAGTAGTACAGTAGTAGGTATTGAAAATAATATGTTTACCATTTTTGTGTGTGCTAACTGAGCAAATTACGAATTTCCTTATGCATGTGACACAAAAATTCTACATAGGATGGACTATTGTCAATGCCATGATCTTCGACTAAGAAATGTCTCATAACAGTTTCAATTTTATCTTTTTGCCGTATAATTGAAAGCTATAAATAAAATATAGCATTAAACACAGATGATATATAAATATTAGTATTTAGCAACAGAAGTATACATACTCTCATTGTATGGCTTCGTTCTTTTTGAATTTTAGACAACACCTGACGAATAGCTTTGTTGAGTGGATTATCCAACACAGGAATAGCAGAATGTTCGGTATTAACATAGGTTATGTTCTGAACACCAAACACGTCAGATAAAAATGTTTGACTTAGACCCATACCAAGCCACAAAAACATATATACTCCATTTTCTAGAGACAAAAACATTGTTAAAAATATAAATAATGCATAATTGCAAAAAAAAATTAGAAATGCTTTATTTACCCAAAATATAAGCTCCATTTTCTGCAAACTTTTCAATAGAGCACCTCAATTGATCTGGTATTGAAACATCATCCAAGAGTTTTTCATCAGCAAGTGTATGAATGGGAATCAGGCGTGGATAGAAATAACCCAATGTTGTGGGTATATCTGCAGTGATAACCAGATGCATGTTGAACCAACGATCATCAACTGTCAGATCAGGACCTACATAAAAAATGACATGAATTTTTTTTTCTATCATAGGTAAATAAAATAAATAGCATACCACCAGACATTGCATCACATTTAATTAAACAATTAACATATAGAGGCATCAGTTTCATGCATTCAGGCAATATAAGTTGACCAGCTGAAGATGGTGATGCACAATGCTTTCTATAAGTAGCTAGTATTTGAGCAGTCTTATTAGTAATTGCTTCCTTCACTTGTCGTCCAGAACTTTCCAATATTTTATACATAACTAAAAAAAATTTAAATACAACTTAAAAATTCAATCTGTGCTATAAGAACAAATACAACATACCTTGTTTTCCAAAGAAGTTCATTATTGTATCTAAGTCACAACTACGATATAATTCACCCATTTGTCCACTGGAACGTAATGATAGATTTAATATACGCACACGTCTCTGTCCACTACATGAAGTGTATAACATAGCTGTTTGTACTAATACTCCATCTTGTTCATCAAGCTTATCATCATGTTTTACTTCAATTGCAATAGCCTGGAAATACATGATATTATACAATTAATAATGTGTAAAATGGCAAAACCAGCAATATAACATGTGACAAAAAGTTCACTGATTAGGATTGACTAAGAATACAGAGGAATGGTGTTGTGTATTATTATTTGTATTACATATTATAAATTTAAAAGTATTTTATAATTTCTGTTAATGTATGTGATTATGATAATTAATTATAAATTAAATAGTTTTAAATACTTTGAAGGTGTTGTATAGGGGGGTCCTGTCACATAAGTTTCAAGTGTTGTTAGTCTAAAATATGGGTGAGTAAATATTGATAGTAGGTAAATATGACATTATATTGATATATATATAACAATATTATGAAGGGTAGGTTACCTAAAACTATTTGAGCAACATCAATTTTTTATTTGATACATACTGATAGGGATTTCATTTTGTTTTATACGGCAATTAAATTTAGCTGGCTCCGAAAAAAGATATTTTTTTAAATTAATATGTGAGACATAAAAGAATAATACTTTAAAGTAAAATAAAATATATTTTTTTTTTAAATTAGTGAGTCTAGGTACACATTTTGAGACTAGTCACCTAAATATTAATAATTCATCAAAAAATATTAAATTTTAAAAAAGTTGGCAGTTTTTGAACTTACTTTATCACAATCAATAGCAGCTAACTCAACATCCGTAGAATTTGACATAAAAAAATGCCCATAAAAATCAGTAGGGCGAGTACCGGTAGATGTTCGTACTCGCATAACAGCATCAAAAACAGTCGGTCGACTAATGTCATGTTTTAAATCAGATAAGAATCGTTGACCATCAACATCAGCCTAAATGTTAAAATATTAATTATATTATGACAAAATGACAATATGAACATACAATAACATAACAATTAATCTAAATAACATACTTGGAAATATGTGTATTTAAAAATTTCACCACCACTAATTTTAGAAATTTGACCAATCGTAGGTAAATCTATATAAGAGTTATTAGTGATGAATAGATCAACACTACACCCAACTTGAACGCACTCCTCTCCTAATTCTTTATACACATTTGTTTGAGGATCTGTTTAAAGATAAATTTATATATATTTTATCAGTAAAATTTAAAAATTATTCAAGATTTATCTTACTTAAAATAGTTTTTTCTTTATCAGTGGCAAGTAATTTTCGATCTTCACGATTCTTAAGTTTACCTGGAGCTTCTGCTATTGGCAAGGATGAATGGAATACAAATAATTTACCACAACAATCGGCATTCTAAAGAAACAATGTTTTGAAAATAAATAATTAAAAATTTCTAAGAGCCCTATTAGAAAAAGAACGTAAAATATTAACATTATTAACATTATTAAACTATTTTAAAAATAGATCTTACAAATGTTACAAAGCGTAATATACCTTCAATGCTTCCATTCCTGCTTTTATTGCTGGTAGAAGAATAGTTTCAGTAATCCTTGTTTCATTGAACTGAGTGGGAATTTGTTCCATAAGTACATCAATAACTTGAGAGGATTGTTCTGGATCACATAAGAACCCATCTAATAATGGCATAAACACTTCTGAAGTATCACCAACAATCATCATTTGAGGAACAGCTAATGTTTCCTGAAATATATTTAATTATTTTACTTACTAATGTAGTTGTGGATGTATAATCCATTATCTCTAACTATTAAAATGTATTATGTATACAACATTCTCGAACATTAAAATGTATACATTAAATTAGATATTAGATTTACATTTAAACACAATCATCAATACTAATGGTTTACTGTAATAGGAAGTGTGTTCAATATTCATATATTTGTTTTTACTTATGTTTTCTTTGACTGATTTTGACATTACTACAAATTAATTCACAATAATGAAACAATATAATTTTATGATTTTTAAATTAATTATTAGTCCGGTAAGATCACATCATACTAAACAAATACCTAATGTAGTAGATCATGTGGTCCAGTAGGTCACATACTAAATAAATAAAATTATTATCATATATATATCTGCTACAATTTTACTTATAATACTTATAATTATAAGCTAAAAAAATAATTGTGACCAATGGTCTACAAAAATAAACCATGGGTATACATGCATAGTGCTGCAACTAGCAAGGAGCAGGTTGGCCCATTGCTCTGAGAGTAAGGCCCCACGTGGAGCCCTTCAAAGGTTTCAATAATAAGAGAGTGAAAATTTATGAAATCTTCATTATCATTTGTTAACAAAATGTAAATACTAAATATAACTATCCCAATATGCCATAACAGGCTATAATAGTTGTTATTAGTTATTACCTATTTTTAATTTTATTGGACAACAAAAATATTGATAAGGGGGTAGTTCTATAAAACCAGCCTTTATATCAAAGGATATTTTATAATTTATTTACATAAACATAAATTATTTACTAAAATTACTATAAAATCAATAATATAACTATTAATATCTATTTTTCTATTAGCAGTGAGTACAATATGTAGGACTTATTTTTGCCAAAACATTGCATACATATGATATAACAATATTAAACCATGCATCACTGTTATTCACTTAAAATTCAATACCACATACTGTAAAACGGTGTGAATAAATTTGTTGTATAAATAAGTTAAAATCAGTCATTCATTGTGTATAGAAAATAATCATATAAGTAATGGTAAATTGTTTCAAGTCTTTAAAATTTTTTTGTAACCTAACCACACCTACATGTGATGCCTCCATCTTACAAACCCATAACATACCAAATTTACACTCAGAAGATCAAGTTTAATTCCGTTAGTTTAAAAATTAGAGGGAATACACCTATTATGAAACTTTATGGTCAAAATATTATCTGTGTTCCTATGTTGGTTTTTTACGATAATTCAATTTTTAAGTGACTTATAAGCATTATTAATTTAAGCATAACTTGCTAAAAAAATGCAAAAACTAACATAGGAACACAGATAATGTTCTTACCAACAAGTTTCATAATAGGTTGAGTCATTCTCATTTCTAAGCTAATGGAGCTCAACGTGATCTGATGAACTTAAATTTGTTATGTTACGCACTTGTAAGATAGAGACAACACATACGGGTGTGTCCTCTTAACACTGTTTTAGTTATGAACACAGATACATGTGTATTGGAGACCACTAATCAAGACAAAATTTCTTCAGCTTGAATCTACAGGTTAAAAATTAAACACATTTTGCTTAAAACTGAAGAAGATATCAGTGCACATTTTGTTTTCTCTCTCTGGCCCATATGAAATATAGACAATTTGTGTTCAGCAGGACCAATCTTGTGTTAAAAGCTTAAGTATTAGAGTGAACTAATAAAGTTAAGAATATTTTATGTGTTCTTATGTTGGCTTTTTCACAATATTTAAATTTTAAAACAAGATACGAACATTTTACACTCATAACTCGCATAACAATTGAAATATTTGGATAAAAGCTAAGGTAAGAACAAAGTTTAAGAATGGTAATTTTTTTTTTCTTACCTTTAAATTATAAAAATGAACAGTTGTATCATAAGTTATAAAACCAACTCGTATTTTACTTTTTTCATTTCCCAGCTCAGTTGGTAATTGAGTTAATAACTCTTTCATGAAAGCACATATGAGTCGAACAAGTCCAGATTTTATATTATTATAAGAAACATCAATTACAAATATATACGCAGGAGGTTTTGGTTGCATTTCTTTCTGAAAAATACAAATAAAAACATTATATTATATTTAACTAGGACTATATATTTATTATTTTAAAAAGGCAGATACTATAGCTGAAACAGTAATACTATAGTAGTCATTATTAGATTAGGCAATGAAAATAATAATAGAACATAAGTGACAATGTTACCATAATTATAATAGAGAATATTTAACTACTAGAAACAAAAGTAGTTTAACAAATTAGTTTTAGACACAATATCAATGAAGCAAGTAGTTAGAGAAAGCAATTGGAATAATGAAATGAATGTCTTTAATAATATGCAGTACTGGACCTTTGAAATCAGCTAATACAGAATGGCTAACAAATAGCCCAGAAAATAAGACACAGAGTTAACAGCCAACATGCAATCATACTTGGATTGAAGAACTTATAAATAGGTAGCAAATATCTCTCCTTTCACAGCTATACTCTGTTTACAATAAATTAACCCACTTCCGCATATGTATACTGAGCCGCAGAAACGTTCAGACCCCCTCAGTAGAAGACCAGTGGTCTGTGATTGGTCGGCGATCGAAGTTGCAGCATGTAAAAAACATGTACAGTCGTAACAACACCCACTAGCACTCCAAGGAGGCAGTGACATGAGAGGCCGCAACCAGTTTTTGTTAAGTGAGTGAATCAACTTACAGTGAACAGAGTGAGTAGTAATAAGTGAGTAGACAATCCCACTTTTAATCAGAATTTACACTGGTGTATGGTTATACGTTATAACTAACAGGACTTTTCAGTTATGTGAAATACTCATCGTTACTTATTCTAAACACATTCAATGCTGCTGACCTGTTAGAGTTTCATTATAAATATTTAACTTTATGTCAGGGATACATTTATAAGTCATATCTATTCTATTTCACCCGACCATAATCAAACTTATTAAGTGGATCAGAAGCTGTGGTTCTATTTTGTCATAAGCTTTTTATTACGTAAATAAAATAGACCAAATTAAAAAAATTACCATTAACAGTGTGAGCTCATTTTATGTTTGGAAGGATTTAAGATTGCCAATGTAAAATGTATTGTTCCTTTAAGAAATTTAAAATTACCATTGTGAATAAATTATAGTCAGTTAGGTTAAGTAGGCCAATGAAGGAGAAACAAGTTAAATTATTATTGACTTTAAATATTATACAATAAGCAATGACACATAAAAGTGGGGCAGCCCAGTTTAATGTGTTAAAAAAATAACAACTAAAATTAATATATACAAATATTTAGTTTGCATTGAAATGTAAAAGTTTATTATTATACATACCCTACAATATTCTTTTGGAACAATAAATTCATATGATCCAAAACATAATTCAGGCCTTTCAGATCGGTCAAGCCGCTGACCAGTATGATCCAAATGTTGGAAATATTCAACTGGTACTAAAAAACACAATGAATTTTGTTAAAAATGAATTTTTAATTAATGGAAACTTAAAAATTACCTTCTGTTGTAGCTTTACATAAAAGGCATGTAAAGTGTTTTCCGCCATCAATAAACTGCATAAATGGACTCATGTAAGCTTTACATCTCTTACATCTAACTGGTCCAATCTCACCAGTATTTATAATAGGTAGAGGATATTCATCTGGTTTTATTTTGGCTAATGGACTGATAACTAATCCAAATGGTACGGATGTCTACAAATATTTTAAAAGTAGTTATTTATATCAATTATTTAAAACTAAAATAAAATTGTATTCACCTGTTTCATAATGTCCGTTGTAGTAGGTACACAATACATAGTTGATCTTATTAATCTAGGTGATGCATTACCAGAATCTTGCACGGTGAAATCTGTAGTAACTAAAGGGGGTACTAAACCTCTTTGATTAGTTAAAAATAATCCACTTTTACTTAGTTGGTCATCTTGTATAACTTGTACCTGAATATAATTAAATATTTAATATCATAATTTCTGATAATCTAAAAAACAAAAAGCGATTAAATACTTACTGGACTTGGCATTTGGTCAGGATCTAATCTCCTACTTGGAGCTGGCTGACCCATATAAGCTGGTGTACCTTGATTAAAACCGGGTTGTTGAGGTGGATACCCAGGTTGTTGAGATGGGTAACCAGGTTGTTGAGGATGAAAACCATTATGTTGCTGTGAATATCCAGGTTGTTGAGGCTGTTGAGGTTGTTGAGATGGGTAACCAGCTTGTCGAGATTGTAAATTACCTGTCTGAGGAGGAAAACCAATTTGTTGAGATGGTACACTTCCTGGCTGAAGAGGAAAACCTTGCTGCTGTTGAGGTAGAAATCCTGATTGCTGCGATATTAAATTGGGTTGTGAAAATCCTGGCTGCTGCAATGTTGAATTATTAGGTTGTGGTGGAAAACTTGGCTGCTGTAATGTTGAATTAGGTTGTGGTGGTAAACCTGGCTGCTTCAGTATTGAATTAGGTGGAGGGGGAAATCCTGGCTGCTGCAATGTTGAATTATTAGGTTGTGGTGGAAACCCTGGCTGCTGTAATGTTGAATTTGGTTGTGGTGGAAATCCTGGTTGCTGCAGAGATGAATTAGATTGTGGAGGAAATCCTGGCTGCTGCAGTGTTGAATTTGGTCGTGGTGGAAAGCCTGGTTGCTGAGGTGTTGAATTTAGTTGAGGTGGAAAACCTGGTTGCTGTGGTATGGAATTAGATTGTGGTGGAAACCCTGGTTGCTGCAGAGTTGAATTAGGTTGTGGTGGAAACCCTGGTTGCTGCAGTGTTGAATTAGGTTGTGATGGAAAGCCTGGCTGCTGCAGAGATGAATTAGATTGTGGAGGAAATCCTGGCTGTTGAGATGAAGAATTAGGTTTTGGTGGAAAGCCTGGCTGCTGTGGTGTTGAATTAGATTGTGGAGGAAATCCTGGCTGCTGTGGTGTCGGATGAGATTGGGGTGGGAAACCTGGATGCTGCTGAGTTGAATTGGATTGAGGTGGAAATCCTGGCTGCTGAGATAATGAATTAGGTTGTGGTCGAAAGCATGGCTGTTGAGATGAAGAATTAGGTTGTGCTCTAAAGTATGTGAATAGAGAGGAAGACCTACGTTCTGATCTAAAGACACTGACGAGTGGCGAAGCCGGTCGTG
>PVMI01039498.1:0-12531 GCA_008528875.1 Aulacorthum solani | reverse complement strand
CCTTCACCAAAATATTATTTGCAAAAGTACCTATGAGCACATAATACTTGAATTTTTTCAAAAACTTAATTATAAAATGTTGGCACTTGACCGACCCGAAGAAAATTTGCCTTGTCCTATCGTCTCAAAGTCCAAACAGCCACTTCAATTCGCCCAATTCGCACCTCAACTATGTAATATGGCCATGTGCGATCGCAGGGATGAGCCCCCATGCATCACATTTGACTAATAATATATTGGGGCTGAGCCCCTCCACTCCCTCGTGGTTCTTAAGTTGATTTTGTGTATAGGCCACTGCCTATACACAGTGCAATGGCTGATGAGTGACCACCTCCGCTACTGAGAAAAATATCGGAGAATTTTCAGTAACCTTGCAAGATTTTAGATTTATTTATTTCTTTCAAATTGAACATAAAAGTTGTGCAATAGTCCACTACGCACTACTACATCTGCATAAGGAGGCGAACCGAGCGAAACGTGTGCCGAACGTCCCTGTTGTATCTCCAGTCTAGCTGTCTGAGGTTTATATTTTTATCTCGTAATTATCTCCATAGCTCTCACTCATTAGTGTATGCAGATGCCAGATTATATTATGTACTGCACAGCATGTACAAATGATGTACAACACTGCAACTGTTTATAACTAAAAACGACTAAAATATAGGCGTGACACAATAATATTATTAAATGGTGTTTATCAATATAATATGATGTACATGTGAAACTTGTGTTTGTATTTTTTATTTTTTCACACAACCGACACTACAGATAATAATTAAAAATCACCAGACCCGTAATATGTTACAATATATTTATCTAATAAGACACCAACACCATATTATTTATTTTGTTTTGAAACGACATTTGTTTTTCATTAAAACAGATGATATTTATAATTTATTCAAAACTAGTACCACACGAGTTTCAAAATATATTTCACACACTGAACGCGCTGAATGATGTATAGAATAGAATTTTTCTGCTATACATAATTATTATGAAACTGTTGGAGTAATCATCGTTCTACGTATATGTGCCCCTGGAAATAAAAGTATTCGCAAATCGTAGGCATATCGAAACACGTAATTATAAATATTAAAGCAATACCTACTATGGTTTCCACATTCTAATTCCAAATACGATCATAATGATATGCAGGAGTCTGTCTGTTTTTGTTGGCAACGTTCGAATAATATTATATTTTAAGAATTATACAATTCTGTCACCATTTGTTTCAATATAAACTAACTAATCCTGCCTGACGTTGCACTTGACAAATTTGGTGGATTATCCCCTCCCTCTTAAACTACGTCAAATTTAAACTGCACATATTTTTGACACAGTAATTTGGGTTGTTTTGGCCAAATACAGCTTACTGGTTCAAAATTATAACCAATCATTATAACTGTTTTCTCGCTAAATCTATTGACGATAATTTTGTGAAAATCGTTCGGAGGCTGCAGGGGATTTGAAAGACTGTCATCCATTATTAATTATAAATGATCCTGCACGATTTTGCCGACGATAAATTAAATAATGTCAGTGGATTTAACCTATCTTAAGCTACGTTAAATGTAAACTACAGATATTCTTAACACAACAATTTAGATTTTTTTTAACTAAATATAAATTACAGGTCTACAATTATATCCAATTAGAATAGCCATTTTATTTTTTTATTACCATTGGCAATCCTAAACAAAACAAAAAATATTAGTTTTTCACGAGCCAAAAAATCCTTGTGGAGCTCCTCTTCAAAATGGAAAATTAAAATAAAAGGCTTCGAGGTGTGTGCACGTCGTACATAAGATATGTGTGACCTATGTGATCAGTTTGTGCAACCATCATGAGTGACTAAATAGACTTGGCTGAGAGGTATATACTCACTTATACACACACACGCATAATCAAGTTAATCAGTTAAAGTATACATTGAGTTTTTAATAATTTGTATGGATACTATAATACCATAAGGTCAATAATTATGAGCTGTCTTGATAAGTACTTAATTACAACGTGAAATGGTGAACTATTACTAATTACTACCTAACTTAAAGGTTCCTAGACAAAAATGTTAGCGATGCAACTTTTTATTCTCTACCTACTCTTGGACAGTGGTCTAAATAAAAAACAAAAGTCAATTCAATATCTTCAAACATCACGAATATATCTTAAAATTATATTTTACCTCCTTATTATTAATCTATATTATATATTTATTCATATTGTGATGTTTTAATTAAATGTAGTTCCAGTCGTTACACTCTTGCATAATTCATCATAGAAATAATTAATAAATATTTTTTGAAAAATCTACCTAACCTTATGATATGTAAATTGATTAATTAATGTAATAATAATCTTATTATCTCAATCATAATCTTTTTGATATAGCATTGCTTTTTTGTCTGTACCATATTTGAATAGAACCGATACAAATATAGTACATTAACGATTGCATTGTAATGTTGGTCAATGTAGGTCTAATATAAACATTAGACCTACATTTTAAGAAAAAAATAAGTTAACATAATAATGTAATTTGTGTCAGTGCATCAGCCAAAGTCAATGATCATTTCAATGTTGTTTGGCAAAAATTAAAAATCTTTGTAAAAATCTAACCTAATTCCTTGGCCCAATTCCATTAACTATTTTGTAGCAAATTTAAAAAATGGCTTACGTATCTCATATAGATATTATTATATCTCCAGGTCCTCAATTGTACATTAATATTTAATATATACACCATATACCTACATAATAATAATAATAATCATTAAATCCATAGAATCAAAATATGGATTGACCATAATGATATCAAGGTATCGTATAAAGGCACTTTATTTTTATTTTTTAGATAAGATTTCTTTTATACCTAATCGGTGATTTTATTTGTTTGATTTATGAACTGTACTCGTAAATATCTATAAAGTCTTTAAAAAGGCAAAATCACTTAAGAAATATGTCAGCACACTGTTTTTTTCTCTTTCTAGCCTACATGCATCATAGATGAAAATAATTCAACCACAATAATTTTTTTTCTATGTGTTTTGGTGATCTTAAAATAAAATTGTAGAATTATTTATTACAATAATTATAAAGAATAACATTTATGAGGGTATGAAATATCAATATGTCTAAAGATTTTCTTATTACAATTTCATATTCATTTAAATTTATAAACATTTATTTTTATTTGTGTCAGATAAACAGTAAAAAGTATAACCGTTAAAAAAATTAACCTCTATAGCTTGTGTAATATTTGATTTTACTCAAAGAGCACTCAAAAATAATAAAAAAACGACTGCGTCTTATCCATTTTGCGTGTGGGCCAACACAAATGTTGAGCTTACACCCTCTTCCATTTAGTAAAATATTCGAAAATACGAAACATTTTGGATTTCATTTGTGTGTTACATGAAACAAATTGTTGTCAATTCTTATTTTAAATCCCAAGAAATACGCAAATGCATGAAGATCCAAGTCCTATTATAACCTATGAGCAGGGTTGGGATTTTAATAACTATTAAATATGAGCTATAATATTAATTATTAGGTAATTACTATCTTAACTATCACTAAATATGTTTAAAAAAATATGCAATAAAAACAACAAAAATTGCAAAAATTGGCATTTTAAAACAAAATTAGGTACCTACAAGTGACAAAGAATAACCACTACAAGTTCAACGTAACAATTATAGTATTTATAAGTACACTAGTCGAACTGTCAGAGCCAAAATGTCCTAAATCCGCCCCTTTCTCGCTTGCGGCTGAGATTATCATCGAACAAGTGCTAAAAGCGACACAGCGTTGTATAAACTACTCGACTAGTATACTCGTAGATAGTAGGTACTATAAGTAGAAAGTATATTATTCTTGTTATATTGAATGTGTTATGGTTATTCTTTGTCACACCTTCACTCGTAGGGATCTAGCGATTTAGGACGTTTCGGTGAAATGACAATTCTACTAATCTTCGACCATGTTCGTCTCCGTGCCTGACCATTTCGACTCGACTAAAATTAATAGTGAAAAATAAAATGTAATAAAATGTATAATCGTATTATACGAGTATAACATAATAAATACATTAGTATCATAAACAAATTAATTGGTAAGTCAAAGAAATTATAATTTTTATAGTTAAAACAGTTAAAAATGTATAAATATACCACAATCACTTAAACCGTAAATTAATCAAAATAATAATTACTTATATCTAGTTAATACAGTTAAATATTTTTAGTCAATACAAAAAACAGTGAGGAAATGGATGTCACTCTGCTAGAAGTGGGTCACTGACCACTGTAATGGATGGTGTTAAATTTGAATTTAAAGATTTAAAAACATTGCACACGAAAAGCGATTCTGAGCTAAGACTGTCAGCTTATAATATTAATATTGATCTTAATTAGTATATTAATTGACTATTTTATTGTGATTAAACTATTAAAGTAATTTGTTTTAGCATTACTCATTAGAACTACAATAAGTTAAATTCATTTTTGCCAAAAAATTACATTTTCAAATCTTAGATTTAAAAAAAAACAGTCTTATGAACTTAATTTAATTTAAGTTAACTTGATATGACGTTCTTCAATAATAATAAAAAATATATCATCAACCTATAATTCATAATAGTCTTCAGCTAGTCCTTTAATTACACCATATTATGATTTGTGTCAATAATATGATAAGTGTGAAACATTGCTAAACTATATTCCAACAATCACATAGTTGACAACTGTGCAAATGCAGTTCTTACATTATTATTAAAAAAATGCCACGAGGGTGAGTTAAACCTTTAAAACCCCCTGGCTACGACAATGCTTGGGGTGTGGCGATAAAATATGCTAATGAAACTTTCGCGAATTACATTGTATTCAAATGTATTTTTTTTTCTAAATCTTTAAAGATAATCAAAAAAAAAAATTTATCACATTCATAGGCCTCTTAAAAATCAGCACTGTTATTATATTAAAACAAATATGAAAATATTGTAATATGCATATTATTTTGTATTAAATTGCATCAGATTGAAACATTAGTTCCTTTAAAATAAAGCATTTACACTTCTCGCATGTATGTACGATTAGTTGCGTACACTTACGCCGTAACACTAGTCACTGAATTATAAATTGTAATAAAATACTACTTGATTCTGCACTGCGTTGCCCATAACAGTTTAATGCCTGTGGGCCGTGGATTTACATCTTCTTAAACTCCATAAATGCACAGATTTGTTTAGTACAGGTCTAAAATTGTGCTTATCATAATTATTTTATTTTCTGTGACAAATGACAACAATATATAAACAAAAAAAATACAGTTTTTCATAAATTAACTATTTATGTACAACATTTAAGTGTCGGAAAGTAAAAAAGTAAGTAATAAAAAGCAGGCTATGAAACTCTACGGATCTCGCTGAATCTATTGACAACAATTTTATAGACATCGGTCGAAAACTGTAGATTTTCATTAGGGTCATTTAGGAATTTGATTTTATGTACTTAGTTGGTATATTTGTTAAAACTGTTTACTTTGCCCGAATTATAATTTGTTTATTCTTTTATCATTTTATTTTAATTTAAATGTATAATATAAACATCAATAATTACTAGGTCTATTTTTATGATTTTCCACTTCTTAATTTATTCGGGACATATGAATATATGATTGGTATTGACATACAGAACTGGAGACAAATGCAACAAATACTTAAAATCTGATATAAATCCAATGTGGCAATGTCATTAAGATTGGTATTCGGTTTAAAATATATATATAAGCAGAATTAAAAAAGCCAATTATGCAATTATTTCACGTTACCTTTATAATAATTAATATTATTATACAAAATTAATAATTCTAAGAGTAAACTTTTAAATATTGTTTTTATATGTAATAAGCACACCATGACCTATATTATGTAATTGGTAAATGGTAGATAATTGGAATAATATATTGGTACGAAAAATATTATAACTTTTCTCTACAACTATTTATATCCTTGTTCATTATTTCCACCATTAGGCAGATCCAAGTTATAACTTTGCAATTTTAAGTTCAATTAATTTGAATTTTTTATTGAATTTCTATGAGAAGTTTATATAGCTGCAATGTCACCACTAAACCAGTTTTGTTTTATTTCTTAGTTGGCACCTTTTTATGCGAATGTATTGTTATTTTTTTACATCGTAAATGTAAGTTTTTCTTGATAATCTAGTGATATATATAAATTATCAGGCACTATCAAATCGTCTAAAAGAGTTTCGGATAACGTTAACAATAAATGTATCACAAACCTAAAAAAATCTATTTATTAATCAATCCACTTCTAAGTCAACCAGAGCATGTTTGTTGTCTATATTTGCGTTTTCCTGGCACTATCTTTCGATTTGTTTTGTTTGGGCTTCTCATTACATAGGTAGCCTGTGGAATTATACAGATAAATAGTCAGAATTATACTTGCAAATAGCTCAAATTTTGGAGGGTTCAGAGAACCTCACTCCATACCATAATTTTGACAAATCGAAATCGAAAACGTAAAAAATATCGTTCACAGATAGCAGCACATACTTCATTTTACGTAAGATTCCTGTACAAATAATTATAGATACAATCACTAAAATTCGATACTTAAAAATTACATACTTACGTAATTATACGTCATTATCAGTCAAAGGGTTAAATGGCATACCACAAACTTATTTGCAATATTATCTGAATGTATATTATTGAACATGTATGTATCGTGATGTGTAGACGAGAAAAGGAAAAAACGCAAGCATTGGGCCTATGTTTTAAATTGAAGGAAAAAAAATGTATAAAATACAATATTATTTTATTGTGTGTACCTACTTGATGATGTCTGGATGAAGATTTGATTTAAAGACTGTATTCATTTTGTACCAATATTCAAATCGATTATCCTTTTGATAGAATATATTTCGATAGGAAACTATAAGATAGAAGCTAATAACTAGGGCTCGGATATTGTAACTAGAAATAAAACAGTAGTAAAATTAATTGCAGTATTGCACTAAAAAATATAGAAAATTGCAATTTTATTATCTTACAAATTTCTTTTACCAAACGTTTAAACTCTAAAAATTATAAAAAAATATCTACGAAAATATGATTGTTTTTAAAAATGTATCACATTGGACTGTAAGGTAGAATACGACCGATATGATTTTAAAAATAATCAAACTATCGTTATTACTATACGTACAATAATGTCAATACACAATAAATCATTTAAAAATATATTTTATGGAAATTTCATAAAAACATTTTAAATCTATCGAAAAGGTGAAATTACTTGAAAAAATATCTAAAATAGTTTTAAAAATGAGTTAAGTCAACAAAATCGCAATTAAAATGAAAAAATTCCGAAAGTTGCACCTAATAAATTTAGATTTTTATTCGTACTTGAGTACTTCCACAGGTGCATTTAAAACTGACTTATAGTAATAAATTGGAGTAATAGAAAAAAAGTTGCAAATGCAACAGTATCCAATTAGTAGTGACTTATAACACAGAATATTCCATTTTAATTTTAAATACTAATAATGTATGGGTAATAAATTCTTCATTAATTCCAACAATATTAATGAATGCCATAGGTAAATTATTTACATTAATTACGCGATTACTGCAGATCGAACAAGAAACTTTGTAATTATAAATAAATAGAAATCCCAAAAAATTATTACTGTCATTCATTATATAACATTTGGACCTATTATGTCTGATTATTATAAAATATTATCGAAGTAGGTAAAAATTATTTGTCATACACCAAAGTGTAATTCAATATTTTCATTCTTATTTAGATTTTGGTTCACGAACTCACGACGACGGAGTACAGAAATTATAATATTAACTAATAACTATATAACTCTACTATTATCTTTATAAATACTTATTTGGTTGGTTAAAAATCCAAGTGCTTCGACGTATTATTTTTCAAGTGGCTTGTTCGGTTTAAAAATCGTATTAAGCAACAAACGTTTTCAAAGTTTCAAAATATGTTCACCGTTTTAGATATCTATTAAATGATAATATTCATTCACCGTACTAAGAATATGAACACAATCATAACAGACATCTTTTTATGAGCACATTATAAAGAAAACCTATCCAAATAACTATCGAATTTATATTTATATTTTATTTTTATAGGCCCCATACCGGCCATACTGAAAATACTTTAGTGGTTTGCGACAAACTATAGATGCGACTGTAGATTAAATATTATAAACTTTGTTGTATTTGTATACAGGGTGATTCACCAAGCATGCTTACTACTTACGGAGGGTCCTGTCGTGGTACAAACTTATATTTTTTTTAAATGAGAATTTCTTTTTTTGCTGTAAATTACTGAGTGAATATTTCTTTTTAAAAATGTTGATGTACCTAATTCAAAAATTGAACGAGTAGTTTCTTGATTATTAAAATTTTATACTCGGTATAATAGTCCTTAAAAATGGTTCTAGTAAAATATGAAATAGATTTCTGAAAAAGACATTTTTACATATTATATATTTATACATTTCGATGTACTAAAATGTTCTACTCACAAGATCATGGAGCTATTATCCTTGGTTCTAATTTGAAAAATAGAAGTTTAAAAGGACACTTCCTAAGTAGAACAAAACACACATGGATTTGAAGATCCGGTCTTTAAGTACCTATATATGTGGTTGAAAACTAGAAAAATCAGATTTTGAATAACTACATTATTGAAGAATAAAAACGGGGTGAGCATTCTAGGTGAATCGCCTTGTATAAGTAGTGCTTAATATAGGTGAAAAGAATGATATTATATTATTTCCTAAGACAAAAAAATAACAGAAAAATAATACCAGTCATGACTCATGATAATATTATAGAATACGAATCATATATGATTATACGATAATAATCGCTTCCGAGTTTAAGAACACACCCACCTAATCAAAACAACGACCTATATTCGGTGCATAAAGGAATGTCCGCTTTTGTCTTTTCTCTGGTATAATATTAAAGTAATTATAATTTATAATTCACACAAATATCGATGGTAGGTACGAAAACAAGTCGTCACATAATTTCATTTTTACATTCTATTCTATGCTGGAATATATTAATTTACGATATTTTTTCTGTTTCATTTCTGAGTATATTTTTTACCACGCTTGCACGAAAAGTTTAATTTTCGAAGCGATGGAAAATAAAGTTTTACGGTCCAGTAAAAATATATTTTTTTATTTCCTACGTCAGATTATTATACACGAACGTATCGATACTCTTTGTCTAATATACAATGATTTTCATACTGCGCTCCTGGGGAAAAAACAGTATAAAAATATTTATCATTAAAAAGATAGAAATCTACTCATAATGACGTCGTATGCACATGTGCTGTACTGCTGTGTCTCTTAAAAACGTTTAATATGACGTCATATTTTACGTTCAGAAGAAAACATTTTACTCTGTAGTCTGTTAGGTTAAGTTGACTGAAGTGACCTATTAGGAAATTTAAAGGTCAACTATTATCCATGGCTCCACGTAAGTACGCTTTTTTTATATTTTATTTTTGAAGCAACAGTTATGAGTATTTTAAAATTTACAAAAAACGTACAATTTTAAAACACTTATAATTTGCTTCAACATCGAAATGTCGTAATAAAACTGATGTACATACACAGATAATGTCCTTACTTTTAAGTTTAATAATAAATCGAATCACTATAATATTAAAAATAACAGACTAAAACAGAATCACCTGATCCCAAAATTGACTGTAGAAGTGTTAGTAAGACCATTTTATAATAAAATAATAACCAAACATTAATTTATTATTACCATTATTTTCAACAATATTCGTATTTGAAAAATCCTTGGTGAAACAGAGACATCATACTCGAGTTCGACGTCCTCTTCAACAAAATAATACACCTTTCAATAAATTGGACATGTTAAAGTTCTGTAAGTATTATATTAATATTATGTACACACTATTATATCAAACGTTCGGATTATTTGGATAAACTGTTTCACAGTTTACGTAACGTTACCTACTCTATCAATCATATCTGTCTGAACGCAAAATTGA
Source organism: Aulacorthum solani (assembly GCA_008528875.1). Lineage (NCBI taxonomy): Eukaryota > Metazoa > Arthropoda > Insecta > Hemiptera > Aphididae > Aulacorthum > Aulacorthum solani. The sequence goes on along the minus strand of PVMI01039498.1, from coordinate 2,426 downwards.
CTATGGGGCCCACGCTTTAGTAAGACCATTTTGTAATAAAATAATAACTATTCATTAATTTCAATAATAGTTAAAAATCATTGGTAAGTCTGAGACTTCACATGCGAGTACGATGTCCGCTCTTCAACGAAATAATATGTACTTCAATATTTGGACAGGTTATATATTATGTACCTAATATTCAAAGTTTTGTTCATACTATATTAATATTATGTACACACTATTTGAATCAAACGTTGGATTATTTGGATAAACTGTTTCACTGTTTACATATAGTTACTCTCGCAAACATAATATTTATGTTATACGGTTGAGGTAAAATGATGATTGCATTTCACGTGTTCTTTGAACTGTCATTTTATAAAATTGTGTCAGATCAGAGTGAGTGTACATTGTACATAAAGGTACCTGTATGTATATATATAACTTATAAGTTGTATTTGTATGTATACATACCAACCCACTACCGAGACTACCCATACCGAACCGGAATATGTACTTCAAGACGTCTTCAACACGATCATGACTATATTTATACATAATAATATCGTTTGAACGTGATTTAATAACGATTTCTGAGAATCCAAAGCCCTATAATTTGTATTACTTATTAGTTTATTGCTATTATACCCACATAACTAGAGGACAAAAATGGGTGACACATAACATATTTTTAAATCGTGATGTTTGTTTAAGCATTTTTCTCATGGGTACCTACCTAGTCGAGAATTTAAGTTTCAAATTAGTTGATGAAGTCCTATAAAGTAAGAGTCAATATTAAAATATCATTTTATTTTTATTTAATATATTATTAGTTATTGGTTATTGTATGTTCCGGATTTCAATGACAAGTGCATTATTTTTTTGGTGCTCTAAGTCAATGCGCTACAAATTTCTCAACTTCGTATCACGTAACTTTCAAAGTGTAAATGTGGCGTCTTCTTAACATAATAATTCAAAGATAATATATCTATTTAAATTTGTTATATCTTGTATTAATTTAGGGTTTCAGGCATATGTTTCAAGTCATAAAAAACCTATATTTCATGGACGTTTGGCTCCAAAAACAGTTTCGATAAACTTCTTAAATATATGAAAAATAAACATTTTTACAGAAGACAACTTCTTTGAGGGGTTAAAGATTGTAGATAATAATATTAATATACGACTATTGGTGAACAGTTGCAGTAGATACGTTTTTCTCAAAGGCAACTTCCAAGTTCCAAAAATTTAATTCCTGGGATTCATAAGTAATTATTGTCTTTATTATAGTATTTTATAAATAGCAAAAACAAATATGTAAACAATTTTTTTTTTTAATATGTAGGTATATACCTACATAAGAAGATCGAAGTTTTGACGAAATCAGACAGCGATTATACGATTTTATCAAAACAATACAAAATAATTAAGAGTGACTCTCGAGTGCGTGTTTCAATTTTCCGGAAAATTCTTTAAAATCGAAATATTTGTCGAATAATTTAATTTCTAAAACAAACCGTTCCTATTAAAACAGTCTGTTAAAATTCACCGAAATGCAAAGTCGTCTTCTTCGAATTTAGTTAGTTTATTATAATTATTCGAAAAATATTAATAGAAGGGACTTGAAACATTTCGACATTGTATAAGAATATTTTTAGCTAATGGTTAATTATTTAAGGTACGGTTTGCCTTAAGCGCCAAACAGTTGAACAAGGATCAAATAGATCGAGATATTGTATAGATGAGTAACGCCGCGTCCGGATATATAGGTCGACGTCTGACGCAGCCATGCTGTTCCACTGTTTTGCAACCTGCAGGGAAACCGTACCTTTACACAGTTAAAATTTCAAAGTGTTTGGACTAATAAATAATAACTCTAAGCTAATAGGAATATTTGAACTAAATAGAACTATATTTTAACACGAACTAAGGTTATACGGTACTCGGTAGTCGGTACTGACTTATAAACAAATAATGATAATAATGTATGAAATGTTTTTGTCACAAATTATTTCATCTTATACCATATTATTTATAGAAAAATAAACAATTAAATGCACAACTAAACATAAATAAATTATTATACATCTAAGCCGCTTTAAAAAATTGAAAATGTCAACATTATTTCATAGTTTTAAATTCATACTTTAAGCTTGGAAATATTATACTAGATTCATTATAAATTACTTTTACTAAAATTAAAAAAAGTTTAGGGTAAATCGTTTTTTTATGAAGGTTCATAGTTTAAATTTTGACGGAATTCAAATATTCTAAAATAATAATTTTTTCTCACACGTTTTTTGTTGTTTTGTTGTACTTAATCCAAAAATATTGTTCGTTAAGACTTCCACTATTATTAAAATTATCAATATCTATACACAATGAAAATTTTAAAATATTTGGACTAATTTCAAGCTATTGATAAGTAGTTGAAATTGTTTTAA
>PVMI01039488.1:0-19413 GCA_008528875.1 Aulacorthum solani | reverse complement strand
TCAAACTTCGTTATAATTATTTATGAATTGTCTAATAAGTATTAGTCAGTTGCACACTATTAAATATACATTATAATCGTCACCGTAAAAGCAATAAAATAATATAATATAATATCAATAGTATATATCATCGAGCAGCGGACATATTATGTATATTGGCGAATTGTGGACAAAAATATTGTATGGAGGTCAGGTCAGTACTTATGTTTGGAAAGTGTAAATAAATGTTTATATTATGTGTGTAGGTGTGTTGTTTAAAAATGTGTGGATATAGTATATACTCCGTCCAGCGAGAGAGTGAGCAGACCAAAATCGGTTTTTCTACGCATCCTCAAGCGACGACACCCAGCCATAGGAAACCTTTCGATAGTAGGGTATCACGGGGGGAAGGTGGTGGGCAGAATCTTTCTCTCGCTAGACAGAGTATAACATATGCTGTTGGTATAAGCTGGTTACAGATTGACCGACACCTCAATGCCATACAATTTAACTTTTATAATTTTTTTTTTAAGAAGAATATTTATAAATTGTATGTAAATATAATATAATATTTATTCTTGCAAATAGGAATAAAATAATACATGTTGCAAATGATACAAAATAATGCATGATTATTGCAGTAATTTCATGTTCGTGGTCATACATTTTTAAATTATATTTAATCAATGTAGTCACACCGCATGACGATGCGCTTTCATACGGGCAATCAGTAAATTACTATAATTAGCTATTTTAACTTTGATGTTTACTATAATCCGGTTATAGAGTACATTATAGTTATATTACTATAGAACAATTAAAATAAACACAAGGCAATATAGAAAAATTATATTACACAGAAAATGTAAAAACAAGGAGTATGCGATATTAATATATAATATAATATATTGATAATGGCTGTATTTTGTTCAAAAAGCTAACTATAATAAACTAAATAACTAATAACTATTAACTGTAATAGGTACATTAATAATAATTGTATTACAAAACAGATCACCATAACATTATATTTACTATTTAATATTGTATAGATATACTTTGTTCGTTAAGAAAATAGGTAGGTATATTATGGCTATAAAATAAGTTTATGGAAAATAATTTAACTAGGTATTATGTGTATGAATATTATAATTTTTCAATTATTATAAATAAAAATATATTATTTGTTTTTGATTATTATAAATACGGAGCGATCACCAAGCATGCTCGACCGATTTTTTCTTCAATAACGCAGTTATTTGAAACTTTATTTTGACTACATTTTCACATTCTTGAGATTTTTTTGTACCACTTAAGGATCGTTATGTGGAGATTCAAACTTCTATTTTTCAAATAAGAACTCCCTTTTTTACAATGAATTATTTAGCTGATAATTTTTTTGAAAATGTTAAAATATCAGAAACGAGTAATTTTTGAGTTATTTAACTTTGTGCACTAAGGATAATAGTATTGATAATGGGTCTGGAAGATAAGGAGAAGAATATGGTGATATGATAATTTTAGTAATCGTCAAAATAAGTAATTTGTGTCTTAAGTATAATAAATACTAAATTCAACATTACATCTAATTAAAATTTTTCAAGCCATTTATAAGGACTAAAGTTAACATAAATATTTTAATAACTGAGAAACTACTCGTTCGTTTAAATTAGATTCATCAACATTATCCAAAAAATTATCTACTAAATAATTTACAGCAAAAAAAGGGAAGGGGGGGTTCTCACTTGAAAAAACAAAAGTTTGGATCTCCACAGAACACTCTTAAGTAGTACAAAACAATTCCAGAATTTGAAAATAATATGGTCTTAACAGTTTATTTAAAAATTTAAAAATTTAGAATTTGAATAAATAAACTCCGATCATGCTCGCTGAATGACCGTGCATATTTAAATTATATTGGTAAGTGCAATTTACCACTAAGGGACTGTAATTCCTGCATGTAAGTAAGATAATCATTTTACACTGGATAGGCACTTAGTTTTCATTTCATTAATTACAAGGTTGTACTCCTGTTCAAGATATATTATTTTTTAAATATATAGTTTATAATGTATAATATTATAATATACAAAATACTTAAATAGTTAAATATTATGTATGATGGTATTTAATATGTTATGTTACTAAACATTAACTTCTGAAAATAGTTTGCATTTAATATTTAATAACAAATAATTAAGAGTAAAAACTGTACCTATTTCTAATGAGGCTATTATGATACATAGATGGGTTATAGAAAGTGTGAATTTGTACGTATATATATATATATATGTAAATTGGTACCTTTAAACAGGTCTATTTAGTTGGTAAAATCGTTAAATTTTGAATAAGTGATCGATTGATCATTATATTGTCTATTGGTTTTTAGTTCTTTATTGCATAATAATTGTACTCAAAGTTGAATTAGTCTTTCTTAACACCTTTATAATGAATACGTGTACTTGTTTAAGTATGAAACATAAGACAAGTGATACTTCAAGCGTGGAAGAATCATTTTTTTTTTTAGATGGTTCACCAAACATTTATTTACCAATACACTACACAAGGTTGGTGCATGTACGACGTACCATATAAATAGTATAACAAATAAACATATTAACTATACCTATGGGTAAACTTTGTTGTCCATTATGAGTTTAACCTATGACATTAATGCGATAAAAATTAATTTTGTTTTGATTTCAAAAATCTAAATGCAATTATTTATTAGTTCGCCTGTACGGGATAAAATAACTACGTTTGCACAAGTTTGATGCATTATTTTAACATGTACTGGTGTGCTATAGTTTATTTTCATTATTTTAAGTGTACGGATTCAAAAACTAATAAAGACTCGAAGCCTCTGTTGTCTATACACCTACAACCTACACGATTTTGTGTTCTCGGATTTCTTGAGAATTGGTGTGGAAGTATCGTGTTTCGTGGGAATCCATTGATGGCTGACCAATTATCCACACGTCACTCGTTTCGTTTACGGTTAAAAGGACTTCGGTACCTGCGTGTGTCGACTCCGTCTCACCAACACATATCATGGCAAATGTAAGGTACGATGACATCCTCTTAAGAAGGAGTGAGCAACGTTCCTTAGCATAGAGAAGAACCTGTGTATAGGTATATTATATATATATACAGGTATTCAGCCGAACAAGTATACTTTATGGCCGAAAAATAACAAATGAACACACTTTGTATAATGCTGAATGCGAACTTTAAACATTATAATATTCCGTTAATATTTATAGAGAAATATATTCACGTAGCTATATTATCAGTCAAATTATTTCGTGAACGAAAATTATCGTTCATACTGTTCACAGTATAAACATATTATCAACTTCACCGTTGGGCTGTGATTATACTCATTCGCCTTTGACCCATTTAAACGGAAATGGTTAGGCTATCGGATTATTTTGTATCAAATAACCTCGGTTTTCAAATTAGGCTAAGCCAGCAATCGACGAAAATAGTATATTTTGTCATTATTTTTATAGTTTATTAGCTGTCTTAAATGTGACTATATAATAAAATGCAAATTTTATCAAATTATTTTTATTTAAGTACTTTTATTTTCTATTAAATCCACACAATGATAATATTGGGTAATTCAACTTTAGTTGGTTGTATTATTCGCTCAATCATAAAATATAAGCAAAACCGTCCATACTTGGATATTTTGACCTATTGTACCCAGATAAGTCATTTGTCATTTTAGAATTTTACGTTGAATGCTAAAAAATTTGCCATCCATAATCAAAACAATTCTGATGTACTACCAGGTTTATAAAACTATTATTAAACATAACAAAATTTTAATAAGTTTTAAATAAGTTGGTATATAATGTACCTACATAATGCAAAAATATAATAGATTACTTTTAAACTAAAAATGATCAATACAAAGGAAATACAAAAGAGACTTTGAGATACCTAATATTAACGTATTTATAACGTTCATACACATATATATCCAACTAAGAATCTTGTCAACTAATAAAAATGTTTTGAACGTATAAAGTATATTTTTTAAAAGTATTTTCATATATTATTTACGCTAAAAAACGTCTGTTAATGTCATTAACAAATCTGTAAAATATAAAAAGAATATTGTGAAAAAAATGGTTTTATACCCAGGTCGCCGACACCCAGTTTTTAATAGTTTTTTTTAAAAAATCCGATTGGCCTACAACGATGATTATATTACGAGACATAATAATTATTATCACAAGACCATTGACCAATGTAATATTACAATATACAGGTATCTAGCTGTACATAAAATATAAATAAATGAAAAGTTCACTAACTAGTGAGGTTTCTAAATATTATATTCATTTCATTATATTGTATTTTACTTATATTATAATAACACACTTTAATTATTTGTATTTTTTTAATAAACCAGACCTTTATGCATAAATTATTTTATTTATTTAACTAAATCGAGGTGAATACGTGATTGCCGAATGGGGAAATCACTAGAAAATTAACACCATACCCCAGAAATTACGCAAATGGTTGTACCTATAGACTATCACAGAATATAATACTATACTACGTGTCTACACTACTTAAGGCAGTTACAATTTACAGCTAATCTAAATTTCTTCCCGATTGCCCGCAAGCGTACGCTGTAGTAAACATTAATGTTAGAAACTAATAAACATTCCGTGTTTGATTGAGTGAAAATCAAACGAAACGCATATTACGTGCTCAGTTCGTCAACATTTTAATATAATATTATATAGTAGTTGACGACTATTGTCTGCAATATTATTATAGGTAATAGGTTTAACACAAATATACAATCTAAAAATATAATAATTGTCAGTGCAATACAATAGTGTCATTATACATATTTAGAGTACATTTCGCCCGCGAGTGTTTTCTCCGTCTTACAAATGCGCAACATGGCAAATTTAAGTTCAGAAGTTATCATATTTTAATTATTTAGTTCGCTTTGTGAGTTTTAATGTTAGAGTGAGTTTACCAAATTATTAAACTTAAACGTAACGTTAGTACTTTCTGTGGTTTATGAAAAGGGTTTTTCGATATTTTTATTTTTAAGCGATTTATATAACAATAAAATATAACCATTTCAAAATGCTCATAACTTATTTCAAAATAATTTAAGTATCAAGAAAACGTTTTTAACAAACCATGGGAAATGTTTTTATCTTGAAGTTTATAATAGGTAAATTTAACTCAATAATAAAACCAACGAAGTTAAATATATAGGTATAATAAAATATGTACCGCAGAACCTAAATGTTCTGTTACCTACACACGCTTGAGACAACAACACATGAAGGATGAAGATGAAACGTACTATTCCATAAGTGGCTCGAGGAATTTTGTTAGGGAGTACATCATGCGTAGTATACTCTGATTTCCAAATAATGCTTAAATTATTTAAGTTAAATACGTAGGAATATTTTTTCAAATTATATGACACTACAAAGTCTATTCTAGTTTTTTTCAAAAATACTTATTATGAGAGTTATTAGAAAATCCTTAAAAGACTAGATGAGGATACTAAATTCATTGAAAATGCAATTAAGGAATTTTTGAAAAAAACCTAGGCGTCTACAGTTATTATTAAAAAAATAGTTTTTAGTTTAAAATAAAATATTTTCAATACTATTGAATTTTTTTTAAATATTTTAATTTTTTTTTTGAAAAGCAGAGGGGGGGTGTTGCGGTGCTCATGCACTCATCTCAAATTGTTTCGTGAAGAGATCAATAACAAAATTAACAACTATATTTTTTAAACATAATAATATTATTATTGAACCTGTAGATTATTTCAATAGTAAATTCTTGCTGACAATCAACTAACGTTGATGTGTTATAGAAAATGTATTTTCTATACTTAGTCTTATGCCATAGGTTTGGGCCCCTTTCTAAGGTCACCATACAAATATTTCTGCCTATTGGTAATTGGTAAATGTCATTATATATGAGGATAATTACGTCTAAAAGTTAAAAAATAAAAATTGGTAGTAACTACGAAGTACTATTAATTATTAAAATTAATAATTGTATTAAAAAATTAAATAACATTGCCTCGGGTGATATATGCTCCATTGCTCCTAACCAATATTCAATGTAGGCAGATAACTTCGTGTTTATTGTATATTTAATTTTTTTTTTCTTCGTTAGTTCAAACTGGGTTTTGAATAAATGATTTCTGAGAAATAGATTTTTCCATTGCGACTTGTTTCATGACAACATAAAGTGTATTGAGGTATATTATAAAATCATTTATTTATATATTAGCGACGGGCAGATATTTTTTTCAATGAACTAATTTAATAATTAATATAATATATTATTATGAAATATCGTACATAGCACCACGTGCAATGTCTAATGTTAAGATATTATTTTGTCCAATACCTGTCTATTATAATTTTTTTTCGTAGACTGACGATGACGTCTGACATCCATCATTCTTAACAATTACATATTTTAGATGACAACAAATTAATGCATATTAATCGATTAAAATATCATAGAAAACCATAATATTTTTAAACCAGCATGGTAGGACAGATTCATTTTTTCATTTTGAGGAAAATAACAATTATACCTATGTGAATTGGAAGAAAAGACAGACTGACAATTTGCTTTAGTATTTAAGGAATTCATTAGAGCGAGAAAACTTTTGCGCTGGGAAAAAATTAATAGACTGTTCAAAATAATGTGTGGCATGCCGCAGATGGATGAAAATTATACATCGTAATTAACTGATTGACTTGTCGTTTAAAAGGTTGAGCCTGTAGAGTGCAGACAGTTTAGACGGTTAAAATAATTTAAATGTGTTCCAATAAAATGTTCGATTTTGTACCTATTAGGATTAATAACAAATTACGTCAAATGTTGAAAATCTTTACAAATCTAAACTAATTACAAAGACTGTGTACAATTTTTAATAAATATAATTTATTCCGTATATTATAATATTATCTCTGATATACTAGTAACATAATATTGTGGTTTAGACTTTTTGCATAGAGGTAAATATCGTTATAGTTATTACTTATTGGGTACTGATTAGATTAGGACCATTATCTGTATAATAAATCATAGTACCTACATTAAATTTGTTATTAGATTTACATTTACGCAGTATGATAAAAATGAGATTGGCAGGTAATTAGTTTTGATGATGCACATTTGGTTTGAGATTATTGAACTTAATTTTGTGTATTAAAATATTATGGAATTCTAAATTACCTGTTAAGGCATTGACAAAAATATATGTATAACATTATGAATTATGATGAATAAAATACAGGATCTGCTGATGTAATTATTAGAATGGAAGTCCAAAATTAAAAATAGTTTGCTATGTGTAAGCAGTTAACAATAATAATTATAAATCAAATATAGCCACATTGGTAGGTATTTCACCTCTAAACGAAACACACATTAACTTGGGTTCTATGAATATTATTGTTGTTACCTGTCGAAAGTATGCTATGTGCGTTTTATAGATAATATTTATATTTTTGGTGTTCTAAGTATCGAATTACGGCAATTGCTCAGCGCTCATATACGGTCAGAGGGATTTTCAAAACCAGTACGATGTGCCCAAGTTAAAATACCATGCATGATATTGTACTAACTACATCATGGCAGTTATTTTTAGGCACAAATAATCATAGACACAGATATAGACATTAGATGCAGGTTATAATATTTGGCGTGGCTCGAAAGAGATTCCTGTATTGAAGAGGATATCTTGTTATTTTTGAATTTCATATTATTATTAGTACGGTTACAATTTGAATCTTTATTTGATAAGATAATATTATTATGTAACAATGATCATAGATGTGATTAATAAATACCAATCACTATTTTCTTATTTGATTAATGTGATTATTAGTTGCCGAGCCTTTAAATACATGTATTTAAACCAAAGCTGACGACTTAATAAAGACAATTGCGCACCACGTGGTTCATAAGTTTATAACGCATATGGCATTTAAGTATTCCAATTATAATTTTCAAAACGAATAATCACTTTTCACATTCCAAATTAATATTTATATAAGTATTCTACAAGAATAATTTTAGAATAATTTAACATTAATCTAACCTACCCATAATATTCTTGAGTACTTATGTAAAATATCAATACTGTTATAGAACCCGACTTAAGAATATGTGGGTACCTATTGAATTTTAACTATTATTCTTTTTGTATAATATATTAATATATTTAAAAATGTTAAGAAATTATAATTATTGTCACTCAACATTATATTTATGAAAAATGAATGCACTAGCCTACCTAACTATTTTGATAATATACAACTGACAGTTACTTTTTTTCAAATAAAATAAATAATAATTAGGTATTACGCGTTTACAATTCGTATCATAATTCATAGTAATATTTCGACGTTAAAAATTTAAAAAAGTGTTTTCACTTACCAAAAAATGGATGAAACGATTCGTCTAGTATCATGTCATCGAACATAGACTCTCCGTTGTTGGTTCGTAAATCGCACATGTCTGTATGATAATTTGTATAAATGTGAGAACAAAAAAAATGTAATCAAAAAAAAAAAAAAAAACCGTCGTCACCAACTACGACAGTTTAGATCACGTGTGCGAGTCATGAAAAAACTGTACAATCGATAAAAAAAAATTATATTATTATAATGTATGATATTATTTTATGCCAGTAAAAGCCACGAGTTTGTATATGCAATCGACGATTTACGAGTGTCCGCTGATTTTACAATCGATAATGCTCGAGTAACAATTAATTAACTTGGTTGTTTTGAATGAAAACAAAAACAAAACAAACGGACGGACGAGTACGACCGAGTGTAATAGTACTTTTAAACAAGTAACACACGTGAAACACCCGACACTTACCAACCTACTGAACGGAGCGATAGAACGAACGGTCGACGGGTCGACGTGCAGAAGCGTCTGGTATATCTAGCCGTGACGTCACACTAATTGGACCGGTTTGTTTTTAATATTTCTCGTGTTTGGTCAAATTCAAATAATTTTCTCTGGCGCTGATAACAGTGATAACTTTACGGCCAGACGGTCCTATTCATTTGTAGGCAACGCATATAAATATTCACTGTGTAAACACTAAACACGTTTTCCGAGTAGACATAATACAAAAAATATGTGTATTATTAGGCACTCAAAAACGTAATCGCGATCGTCGGAGTGACGACCGTCCGCTGTACGCCAGCCACACCGAAAAACCGCGTTTTGATTGCCCATTTGTTTAGTTTCAAATTCGACTTGGATGCAAATTATACTCGAGGACTTTATGGGTTCTATATTATAATGTTAAATTTAAACATCAAACTACGATTGAGTTTGATAGGTAAAAATCGTGATAAATCATATTAATGTAGGTATGATTAAATGCACTGTGCCGGTTTGTTGATTTTGACAAATAGTATTAAAACTGGCCAATAATAATAATAATAAATGTTTCTTTTTTCACACATTTTTGGTATGAATAATAATATTTTTCTGTGTTGTACACACTTTAAATTCACATCGACGTCAAACGTCAAACGTGACTGTAAAATATATATTGACATTAACATTGTTTTTTTTTTTTTTGCTTACTGCTTGTACAATGAACTTGATATCATGTTAAGACTGTAATTCTGTTTAATCTTTTTGCTATTCATTAGTTATTACTGGTTAGTTAACACAATAAACATCAATCAATTCATACGCATTTAACAGTTAACACATATTATATTTTTTTAAGAATATAAAATCGGATCTCACTGTACCTAATAAATCCGTCTATCATATTTTATCTGTACATAATATTTACAATTTAAGTAAGATGTAAATGCTAAAAAAATGTTATGAAGTGATAAAAAATAATAATGTACATATTTAATTATACGTATTGAATATAAATATATTTGGGCTAGGCTACAATTTTACGATTAATTTTGACGGAAAAAACAAGAGAATTCGATCAGCTGTATGTTATAGGATAAGTACAAATGTACCTTGTTATTGACTAGGTGTCTAGCTCGGTCTAGGTCACTGATATGTATGTATTCATTTTGAATTCAATGATAATAATCATAGAATACGAAAAACGATTCCAAAGGTTCACGGTTTGTCTATTATCAAAAATATTTTTAATCTAGATACGAATTATTTATAATATAATTATACCACCATAAGTTATTTTATTTTATTTCAATAATACTGTACATTCAACTAGTTTTTACCAAAAACATTAAATATTATGTTGTAATATTATTAATTATTAAAGTATTAAATATGTTTATGTGTAGGTATATCATACGCATGGTCGTTATTATTAATTTAAGTATTCAATTTCATAAATATTTGATCTTCATATTTACCCTAAAATAATATGTCCATACTTAGTAAAAATCAACAACAATTCATGTTTTTGAAACTTGTATTTATCAAATGTATGGCTAAAATTATATTTGGATCAATATTTAATTTAGACATGTTGATGCTCATTAATTCTCAGTTTATGTTGATTTACATATCTTACACTCTCTTAAATATTTAGTTGCTCAAGAAAAATAATTTGAAATATAGAACTATTAACAAAGTAATTGTGGAGGGGATTGACGGTTATATTTTAACTGCTGTGTATTTTAGCACCGCCCACCATAGTGTGGTTGCTAAATGCCGCCTATTGCCTCTACTACACGTTTCTGTTGATTTTTAACAGTGCCTATGTATAATAACTAATATAGAAAAGTATAAACGTTTTTGAAATTATTTCTTTTATATGATTTGAAGTCATTATATAACATAGTTTAAGAAAACAAATAAATGTTTTTTGTATTTTTATATTTATACATTTTGTAGCTAAAATATTTCATGTTATTTACTTTTTATAGGTACTAAATTTCATATTAATAATTATAATTTCATTATAAGTTTAAATGAGTATAAATATTTGGTGGAAATTACAAGTCTATGGTTAAGTTTATTCATTTTTAAATTACAATAAAGAACAACATAGGTACCTATACATTTTATCGAAAACTGCTGGTGTATATATTCTTCTTTACCTGTGGTTTTTTGTTTATTGCTATGGCCAAATCCCAATTATTAAGAAAATAATGATTTCCATTATGAAATAACAAATTACCAACTATAGTCCAATTTGCTACCAGAGATTTAAGGCATAAAAATAAACTCACATCGTTAGGTATATAAAACCAATACGTTCCTTGGAGCTCTCTGAATCTATATAAATCGTACGATTAACAACTGAAAATAACGACTTTATCTAACATTTAAACAATTGTTAAATATTTAAAAATATTAACTCACGAATCATGATCAACGACGAAAGTATAACATTTCATTCTAACTTTTTGTTCATGATTGATTTTTAATTTTTTTATTGATTAATTAATTTATGCTTATAAATAGTGTAATGAGAAAAAAATTACTATTAATTACTGTCGACAATCGGAGTCAGTTGATCCACTTGATTGGGAAAATCAACATAATCGGAATGCTTTAATAACTATAACATCAACACTAGTATAATAACTGTTATAAGGGTATTCAAAGATAAATTTCGATCATATCGTTATATTTATTCAAGGATAGATATTGAAAAAAAAAATACTTATAAAACGAGTTAAAAGACCTTCGGCGAATGATTGTTTACCTACCTTATTCTTCAGTATATACACTACCAAGTATAATATATAATCATACATAACAGTGCAATCAAAATTATGATGATATGTAAATTGTATGTATGCTTAATTTTATTATTTTCTTTTAAAAGTACATTTTTTTTAGATTTCACATATGAATATAAACAATATTAATTATATTTTATGCGATGTTATCAAGGTAAAAATTATTATTCTCACACAGTCACACACGAATACGTTTCATTATTCTAAAATCGTTAACATTTGTAACATCATGGACTATGGTACGATATATTATGTAGCCATGTAGGTAACTACTACCTAACAATAAATGTACTAATTTACAACTGTATCCACAATAGTTTTTAAAACTAAAGCTGTTTAACGTGAAATAAAATCAAAAACCAATACACTAAAAAATGTTAATATTTTATAAATATTACCAATACTGTTAATGTAAGGTCGGCTTTACTATGCTGTTTTAAATAAATGGAAGATGTTGCTGGACTTAATTAGATTGCATGCTTTAAAGCAAAACCAGTTGTTGACAAAATCGATTTTCTTATTGTGTTGTAATTCAAAAAAGGAAAAACCACAAGTAGGTATAATTTATGAGAGCATAAATTTTAAACTTTGATGAAATTGGGTATCCATACCTATGTCGATTTGCCCGTGAACTGAGGTAGGCACATTAAAACCGAGACACGCTGATATAGCACCATATTTTATGTTTGTTCATTTTTTTCCCAGGAAAAGTCCGATTAAGCATTTAGTCATTACTCGTTACAAAAAATCTTTGTTTTTGCAAAAATTAGTTTAACCTACCATATTATTAGTAAAATAATAAAATATACTAATGTACCATATAATATTGTCAATCTCAGTGACTCAAAACGATTTTGATATTCTTTCTATTATTCTGAGCTGAAAAAAATCAATTAGGTAAGTATTGTACTTTTTATACTTTTTATTGAATAAATATTCTTTTAAATAACTATCAAAAATATAAAAATTTAAAACATTGACATTCTTCATACAAATCCAGACCACTTGATAGTGACCACAAAATGGTAAAAATACTTTGATATTAGATTTTTATTTTTTTTAGAATTTTTTAAAAAGTCATTTATTCCTAAAACTCGGAAATATATTATATTGATTTTATTAAATAAAAATCATACTGTTATTTTGAGTTCAATTTGTTGGCGACACGACAAAATATCCTTAGAACTTAACAGAATGCAGATAGAGGCTGATGAACCATTTCCTCCCAGAGTCGTTATATGCACTGATTTATCAATGGATTTAAAATTAATGTAATATCCATTACCTAATGACGAGGTAGGTAACTATAATAATAGTACTCTACTAAATACAGCAACTACTTACATATATACATCTATAAGACTATATATTACTCCGGCTTATACGATTGTTTGTAATATTTTTTTCTCAAATTATCCAAGTACTAAAACTGTGTAATAAAAACTTAAGAGCATGCATATAAACAGTACTATTTTATACTCTGATTTTTCAATACTACTGTAGTTATACACAGCCAAACTTCCTACACTTTGTTAGACGATTATTCATTGATTGGATTGTTAATTATACAACCGGCATGATAAAAGACCGCTTTGATCTTGAAAATTTAGCTCACTCTTTCAAACAAATTACGCGTTAATGATTACAACTTGTAGACAATAATAATATATTATGTACAATGCTATTACGATATCCAATATATTATTAAAACATTAACTTATATGCAGTTTCCTATAAAATTAAGCTTATCAGTTATCATAATAAATTACAATTAACATTGCGTTAAGTTATTTTTATACTGTTTCAGTTAATTAAAATAATTATATTGTTACACACCTACTTATATTATAAGGACAATTGATTAAACTATATTTTATATATACAGCTAGTATATTCTGTCCAACATTCAATAACTGTATTTTGTCATTTCCACATTTTATTTATAAAACGTTCAACAATCTGAACTACTAAATTTGTAGTTATTTAATATTAGGAACAAAACACTAGTTCAAAGTGTTGTATTGTACTGACTGTCATTCTGTACCTATTAATCTTAAAACTTAATAAAAAATTAATGTGCATTTTTTCTAAAAAATATTATCAAATACTTAATTCAGTGCTGTCTATCGAATAGTGGTGAATCTAAATACCGAGAATGGGAAGAAGTAAGAACAGTTTATCATTATTACTATACTGACATACTGTTGATAAATGCTTTTTCGGCGGTGGCAGAGGCGTGACATGACACCGTATGGGAAACGCCATTTCAATCTCGGATGAAATAGCTCGTTTGTCGCTATTTATGTTGTCTATTTTTTTGATTAGTAGGTTTTTTTTAATATGAAAAAAGCGACAAGACAGAGCGGCCAAGTACCCGGAAAACCCATGACTTAGGATAAGAGGATTGAGGCGATCAGGGTGATGGGAGATGGCCTTATTTCTCAAGGGAACTCCTGCAGAAGATCTCCTTGTGCTATAACGAAAATGGGTCAGCAGCAAGATCGAAGAGGGCCGAAAACAGAGAGCATGACATTGTGCTCACCGCTTTGGCCAACAGGTGGAGTCGCTGTGACAACGCGGCCTGGACGCGTAGGATTCTTCCATACATTTAAATATGGACCAAAAGATGTCCTAAGGACTTCATGTCTCATGTCACTTAAGATCTTACTGGACAAGGGCTCTTCATCAATCATGGGAGTCACCTCTGGCAGTGGTTAGTTTTTTCTTACCAGGTATAGGTAGTTATGTGTTAGGAATATATGTCCTGTTTGTTGGAGTCTCATATCATAGTTTCATCCTTTATTTTCAGAACTAGGTTGTACTATATTTGTGCATTATTTTAATACAAATGTAATTTGGATTTTTCTTCGAACGTTTTTGACATTTACAGTGTTAGTGTATTTCATAATTATTTTTTTGTACCTCTATGTTGTGCATATCTTTTAATTCGGTTTTTATCGAATTTTATACCACGAATGTGTTCTGGTAGATATCCAGTATTATATTGAATTCATATTTTATGTTATAAAACTGTTCGTAATAATATAATACAAAGATATAAAAAAAATAACATTAAAAGAGGTTCACTCCAATGTTCTATAACTTAACTTTTAGTAGATACACTTTATAGACCAGTTGTCAGGTATTTGCAAAGTCTGTAAGACATGACGATTTCAGTATACAAGAATTGTATTTATTTAATAAATACTTGTGTTATCATTCTAACAAAAATTTAAACTACAATGTGGAAATAGTATATGATATGTCTGTTTATACATTTTAACTTCTTCGATAGATACCTTTTGTCTCACAGCAGGTGAATTGTGTGTTTATTGTATACGTGCAACTGCCGAATTGCAAGTGTGCATATAGTTACACCATGGTTTTGATGGTATACGCGTTGCACCTTTTATATTTTTCCTATGTGTCATCTTAATAATATAAGCACATTTAGCATTGCAATTTTTCGTTTTAATATATTCTAAAGCAATACTAAATTATCAAAAGAAATGGATCAAAATTAAGAGGAATATAAATAAATATATAGGTGCAGTTTACTGGAAGTTCTCCCGCCACATATTATAATTCAATACTAAATAGATACCGAGAAATTGATGTATTTATATTATTAACTTCGTCTAATTTAAACATTTAGACGTTTTATCCATTCTCCATTCGTAATAAACGAGTATATGAGCTATACCATCTAACGATGCATCATTGAAACATTATAAATATTACAGGAAGTAGATACATATTAAGAAATAGCTGATTTAAATCTATATTTTTCAGAAATAAATCTGTCTAATTAGGTATTACCTATACTTATATGTATGTTTGAAAATTAATTACAATTTTATTTTTATTTTGTTCAGTCTAATAATTTCCGACATTTAGTTGAGGTATTTAAGAACGTTTGTACAACTTTAACTTCTCAACTTTCCTAGTAGAAAAAATGCTTTGATCATAAAGTTAAATGGAGGTTTTTGGAAGTAAATTGGATCTAGTTATTGGTCATTTTATTAGGTAAAATCAAAAATGTTAAGTACTTTTTTAAAATAATCTGGAAAAACAAAAACAAATAAATGAAAATTTGTTAAAATTGTTCGGTAACCTTTGTTGCCCGTTTTCGCTTAGATTGTAAATTGTATTATTACATTTTAACCAGGCTCTTAGTAATTTATCATCAATTTAAAATCAATTGACTTAAAACTGAAAATAAATAATCTCATTTTGTTTGTTCTATTCAAAATACTTTTTGAACCAAATTTTTAATACATAAAGGTTAGGTTTAACCTAAACTAAATTAACACAAAACGTTTGGTCTTTGTAATGCTCATTAGAGATTCGAATAACAGAATAATAGTTTGTAAAATCAATACATTAATAATACATTCTTCGCTTCACTCAGTTCACTCTGCATAAAAAATATAAATACAATATACTTATAACTTAGTATAGCCATTTGTTACAATGATAAAAATCATCGATATACGTAAGCATGCTAGTATGTATATTTAAATATTAATAATATGTGTCCTGTGTAAATAATTCAAACTGCTTATTTAATTTAAAAGTTACTTTACGATTGTTTAATTGTTACGTCGTTTAGATAACATACCTAATATAATTTAAAATACATTTCGTAGTGTAACATTTAATTTCAAAAATGATATTTGACACGCCAGTTGGCAGTAGTAGATAATTATGTAATTTATTTTAATACTGAATAACTTATAGCCTAAGTACATAATTAATAACCATTAGTTACCTCTTCACAGTCATTCGATTATAAGGAAACTACTAATATATATTATAATGTTTATATATGATTAACGAGGTATATGTTTATGGTGTATCGTGCGTATCTGCAATCTGATACAGTGTTATCTTCCAATGGCGCACTGAAGGAGGATGATCTTGGGTCCGAACCCCTCCTTTTATATACGTGGAATAATTTAATACACACTTACTATCAAAGTATCTAATTAGTTGAAATACAAAAAATATCAAAATTCTATTTAAGTTGTGTGGTTAATAGCATAACATTTTTTACAACGTTTTTAAACGATTATCTGTATTTGAAAATTTCACTAAACGTTTGTTTTTAAATCATCTATATAAGTGGCATTTTAAAAATATGTTTACGCTTTTTGAGCTGTAGGTATTAGGAATATAGACATTTTCAACATTTAAAAGTTTTTATTGGTCAAAAACCTTAAACATTTTATCAAATTTAAAATATTGAAAAAATAGGTCACGATATTTTTTTATTATGTGTTTAAGGATAGATTTTTACAAAATGTATCAAAATCGAGAAGATTTACATTATGATTTGAAGATAAAAATGTAGGTATAGTGTTCAAGTTTTATAGTTTAAGGTTGAAAATGTAATACAAGATTCCTAATAAGTCATAACTATTTCATATTGGAACCGCAACATCTAAATATTTTTTTTTATAGAAATTTTAAGTTAAAATTTTGACAAAATTCGATATTCAAACGATGAATAACGATTTGAATTATTTTGCTATATTTTGAAAATGTTATTTGTGGAAATTTGAAACTTTTACGTATATTCTTATATTAGGTATATACTCAATAACATTTTTATAACATTCGGATTAATTTTATTCTATAGCTTATTTATAGTCCATAGTGTATACCTATTGTGTACACTTATTGTACGGCTATTGTAGTACCGTGTTAATGTGTTATTTAAAGTAAAACAAAATAATATAATAATTATTAATAGCAATTAACGTTAGGTGGGTAGAGTAATGTTGATGAATAACTGCTAATTAAGATAAACAAGTTATTTTTAATCGACATCTCGAAAGGGAGAAGAAATATATATAATACATGTATATGTTATAAAATTATTTAAATTGTTACTGTTACTGGAAAACATATGTTTGGATGGTATACAATATCAAATAATGTAATGAAATGTATTTAATGTATTTTTTTTTCAATGACCATGAAACCCTTTTTTGCATTTTTTGTTGCGTCAACTATATATGTTTAAATATTTAACTTTCTGTTTACGTTAAAAATTGCTTTGAGTTTTTGAATATTATTTTTTTGTTCAACAATATGACCTTGAAACGCTTTCAAATAATTTCAGGTTAATCTGTCTAGGCCTTATACACCGTCGTGGCAAACCGGATATTTTGAAAACTGGAACACGAACGAAATGTTAGTCTACGTTTCGATCACGGTTATCTACAAAGACTGTCAATGTCTAAACAAATATGTTTTTATATTGCAGAAAAAATATTTTAAATGGGGTGTATGATGATGCATGTCATGGGTGGTAAAAAAATAACGCAGTCGGTTGTCTCTGACTTAAGCGAGTTAAGTAAAAACATCTGGTATGTACATGATACCGTACATAAACCGAAGTATTACACGGATGGGCGTGACGAAAAGGCGGTTTACCATTGTTGAAATTGCTTTTATTTTATTTAATATCAAAAGAATAGTGGGCCTCATTGAGAAACACTTGTGTGGAGCCTCAGAATTATCGTGGTTTAAAAATATTATTTATAACACACATTTAACACTGCAAAACATAAATTACCAAAAAAAGCAGAAATTCTTACTATTTAAGGGTTTAAGCATGATACATCATTTTAGTTTTGGTTGCATCATATTCATATCGAAGAAAGTGAAAAATTTGTTTTTTGAAAATGGGTAGGTAACAACTAGGGTCCGAAAGAATATATAGGTAATGAAAACTAGTGAAATATTCATGTATTTATGTGTTTAAAAACATTGTAGGAAATTGGAATTATTAAAAAAATAATAATAATACTACTACTACTATATTTATTTCAATTTAGTTGACTGGTAATTTAAAATATTATTGTTTTATACATTTAAAAATAAAACTTGAATTTATAATTATATATCAAAAAATTGTTTTTAAAACTGCAGATAATATTTACAGTAAATATATTAATTTAATTTTGTTTATAAATCATGTTATTTCGGTTATTAAATTAACACTTAATTGAGTTTATACTACATTCACATTATCAAATACTATTCAGAAAAGAATACTTAGTAGGTATGCTAGTAGTGAGTAGTAACTTATATAGATACCTAACTATTTTCTTTTTTACATTCCTCTATGCATATAGAAAAAGAGAATGGCTGAAAAAAAGCCCAAGGAAAAAACCTAAAAAAATAAGCACACTACGATAAAAAACCAATGAAAAAAATTTAAATATAAGCATGAACACATAATATTATATTGTGTTGTAAGTTATAAGTTATAATTTATAACAATAAATCATTTTATATTGAGCCATTAGAGGTAGTTAATGATATCATATAGAACCTACAGTCAAAAAACATCAGTCTCATGTACATACCATAAATTTACAATAATAAGTCAATACAAAACAGGTGGTAGTATCTATAATATTAGTTTGTTGCTCAAGTTTGATACAAGGGGAATGGATATACACCAATGGACCCACTATTTTTTTTTATTATTATTCATCTTAGTAACATAATCAGGTACTATAGGCCATTAGCTATTATATTATCTGTGATTATTATCTGCTATCTATATATTATATATACTATTAAGCATTATTGAATCATGCTTTTTCGAATTATAATCGACGAAACATTTAAAAAATATAAAATAGTACAATTGTATGACACTCGCATGGACTTTTAT
>PVMI01039486.1:0-10074 GCA_008528875.1 Aulacorthum solani | reverse complement strand
CACTTAAAATCATTAAAATAAGCACTTAAAAAGTAGCTTAAAAATATTATTATAAGCACTCAAATTCTTATGAGTTATAATAAGACATAAGTACACTTAAATACAAAGCACTTAATAGGTACATTTTGAATATATTTAAAAATCTAACTAAAATAATAGAACTAGAATTAAACTGTAATAATTCATATGGCAGTCTTACAAAATTTAAAATGTATACATTGATTTAATGACTGTGAAGTACTGAAGTATTATTATTAAGTATTAATTATTATAAAATATAATATAATTAATATGGTCCATATAGTTTATACCTGCATTAAAACGAGTACGCCAATCAGAACTATGAAATTCATCTTTGATTAGTTTCCAAAAAATATCACTGCCGCATGGTAATGATACACAATGAAGCATAACAGGTATAGCTACTTCACAAAGATGAGATTTAATACCTTCTATACAGTCCCAAATGCTAAAAATAACATAATTAATGTAAAAATTAATAAAATGATTCAAATCTCAATTATTTATTCACATCTAACATTAAATTTAGTTATCTCTATTCTGTATTTTTTGAAAAAGTATGAAAAATGATAATTTTTTTATATATTATACTCCCAAGCTACAAACATTTTTCCTTGACAGTTTAAAAGTGTATCCAAAGTTGAAAGTTGTATTTTTTGTATTATATTTAAAACAAAATTAATAATTATTGTTCTTTGTATGATAAAAATATTCTTAAGCTCTTAATCATATGGCTTATATAAGTAACTATACTAATAATAAAACAAAGTAAACAGTTAAATTAAACATTAACTTACTTTTTAATTATCAAATTTTCTTGACACCATATAACAAATCCTCTATGCTCTTTAACGGCTTTGGTTAATGTATCACAATGTAGAACCACGAGATGCAAGGACTGTAATAAATAATACTTGAAGCTTGTGTCATTTGTTTTAGGGAACTCCTAATAAAAATATATTTCAATTAAATAATTTATAAAAGTAAAATTATAAAATTTTAATGATCATATAATTATAATATAATGATTAACTCTTCTGCTAACTTTGGTTTTTGACTTTTCAATCAAATTTTCAAAACAATTATTGTAGTCTTAATATAGAAAGTAAAGCAGATATCTTCTAAAATGTATATTTTATAAAACTATATGCATAGTCATTTGAGCATAGGCACATTTAAATATGATTTTCCAGAGGAGGATCTGATGTTATTCAACAGTACCTAAGTACTTACTTAATACGAATGATATTTTAATTTTGTTTTATTAGACTTTTTTATCAGATTTTAAGGAATAAGTACTCAATTTCTGTCATTATGATTATATGTTAAATGACCTCTCATTCAGTCAATTTTTATTTTAGAGTTATTGTTGTTAAGTCAAAACACATTAAAAAATAGATATACCAAATATGATATTATTAAAAATATGAGGGGGGAGTGGAGGACAAATTCCTCCATAGCACCCTCTGGATCCGCCACTCTAAACTTAGCTAAAGATGATATCAGTTCTTAATCCAAATTTAAAAATTAGGTTATCAATGACATGCATACTGAGATTCATCAGATCTATAATTATTGAAGTATATACTTTAAGAATATGATAAACTAATTGCAACTGGTCAGGAAGTTCGTCAATTTTAATTCGAAACCTTCCTTGGCCTGTTTGCCAAAAATCTTGTATATTATGGACGGACTCATCAATTGGTTCATCATACTCGTTCATTAATTTGGCTTGTGCAACTCTTGCTGTTGCAACTCCTTAAAAAACAGTATTAATAATAGTTAATAATTTTATTACACTAAATCAGGGGTCGGCAACCATGTGTCTTTAACCATGCGGGCCATATTTTTTTAACTTTACACGTTAAATATTATATTATATACTATTGGGCCATACTAATTATTTTGTTACTAAAATAAACTACATTTAATTTTAATATTTATATATTTATAAGTTATAACTATATTTATTACTTTTTAAAAAAATACAAGTTTTTAATACAAACATTTTTCCATTACTCTTTTACTGATATATTTTTATTAATTTTAATTTAAAATTTTTTTTTAATCCCCAATGGTATTTTCTAAAGTTGATTTATGTTTAGTATTATAATACCAATTTTTGTTATATTCATTCAAAACTGAAACTGTTTTTTGAAAAATTAAACATAAGAGTTTATCTTTGTTCTCAACAAAAAAATATAAATCAACCCAAATATCATTGAAAAAACGACATTTATGACAATTTTTTTTCTTAGTCATCATAATTATGGTAGTAAAATTACAAAATTATTATAAACGCACACAGTTGACAGTTAAGCATAAATTATATAACAATTTGATTAGATTTTAGGAAAAATCCTATAAATAGTTATATATATTATACATTATAGTTTATACTGATAACTATAATTTTTATTAAGTCAATAATATTGACTAAATAAATAATAAAACTAAATCATATTGAAATATCACATAAATTTAACATTATTTTGTGAGCCCTAAAAGATTGCTTCGTGATCCATGGGTTGCCACCCCTGAACTTAATAACAATATCAGTTAATATGCATTTAAAAAATTGAATTTATTAGTTAACAGTAAAATTGGTTGAAAAAATAATTACCAACATCAGATTCTGTCAATGTAATAGCTCGGGCAATAGCTGGCATTACTGGAGTTAAATCTAATTGCTCTACAACAGTTTCCACTGTAGCAGTCATAAGCTGAAAAATTATTTTTTTTTAACTTTTTTATAACAATGAAAAACTTCAGAATTCTAAAAACTATGAATTATTTTATTTTGTATAAAAACTGAAGCTTTTAATTATTTATTAAAATTATATAAATAAACATTTTACTTGAGGCATGTTAACTAAAAGTCCACCAATAGTGTCTGGAGTTAGCATAAATGATAAATTAGTTCCTTCACATTTTGATTCCTTTTTATCCACTTCTGTAGGCGTTTTTTTTGTCTCATCGGAAAAACATTCTTCTATAATCGGATCCTTTAAATACAAATTCTGATAAAAATAATACAATATCTACTTGTAAACAATGCCAAAGGCATGTTGAAGATATTTATAAGAATATCCAAGACCAAGGATCATTTGTGATTAATTCATATTACTATGACAACATAAGTCATTGATTAAAAAATACTAGATTATGCTTATAGCAATTATAGCAATAGACAATGCCCTTATCCAGAAACAGGTCCTTGGAAGATATCCCTGTAATATTTATGGTGTCTTACTTACGTCAGGAGGATGTGCTAAATTTGGCAAAGAAATATATTCCACCAATGAACTTGCCAGTTGATGCCATAATACAATTAATTCACAAGATATGCATTCCATTTTGTTTTCACAATCTCGGTGTGACTCAGTAAACCATCCAGTAATTAAGGTGTTGGTAATTAATTTACATACTTCATGGTTAATTACACTTGCAAATCCTGTGTGCTTTTCAATGCCATGCAATTCCATCTAAATTAATTTTAAATCATTTATAGTATATTCTTATATTAATAATAAGTTTATGTTAAAATTTATTTTTAATAAAACTTACTTGTTTTGATGTGATATCCAGCATTAACACACAACAGCTTAGTTTCAAATCATCTTCCAACAAATCTGGCCGAGTATAATAATTTTGTTTATCTTCATCATCTGTGACACTTTCAGTACGTTTAATTACAACAGGATCTGAAATATGAATTGTTAAAAAAATATCAACTCAAGAAATTTTAAATTATTTTACATAATATATTTATATTAATAAGTACTAACTTAAATTACTCTTCACAAAATCAGATTCTTTTATATTTTCCATGTTATAGATTTTTTTAAGACTCTCTAATCCATCTTTAAAAAAGTTAAATAATAGATGAATTGGTATGATAATCTCTAAGCTAGTTAATACCTATAAAATATTATATAATCATAATTAAAATATTGTTAGTTCTTTCATAATTTAATCTATTTTACTTGAATCCAAGTTAAAGCTTGTTCTTGAACTTTGGCAGATGTACCTTTAAAGCGCACTCCTATGAAATTGTACAGCTTCGTAGCATCAAATCCTAAAGGATTCATATCTGAGTCTAATATTTTGCTAAAAATAAATTTTATTCTATAGTATTAAAATAAATAATAGTGTATGGCTTTATTTTACTGAGTATTATTATAATACTTTATATTACCATAAAAGCATCCTTAATTCTGCCAATTCATCAGGCGGAACATCACGTACAATAGCTTCTAACCAATGAGGCATGATTAACTCCCATATTTCTGAAGTGACAATGTCATAAGGTACTAAACATAGCAGTTGGTTTAAGCCATTTTTAATTAACGCAGTTTGACTTGCTAACATATCCCTAAAGATTAAATTTATTATTACAAATAATACATTTTAATAATGAATACTAGGTAAGTAGGTAACATACCAATTACCACCAACTTGTGCATATTCTGGTGGACATGGTAATAAACAGTTGACAAATGCTTCAAAATAATGTTGTCTAACACCTTTCAGCCACCGTTCACCGATATATTCTGTCTTCATATATTCTAAAGTACATTCTTGTTGATCTATGATAAATACAGAAAACGGATGTAAAGTTAATAAAATACAGTTTACAGTTGCTGTTTTTATTGCATATTAATTATTTACTAATAAGAAATTTGTTGATTTTTAATTATAATTAGCATCATAGGCACAAATAAAGGGCTGGAGGCTCAGACCCTTAGAATTGCTATGCCCCCCACCACAAATGAAAAACATTACTTGTGCCTATGATTAGCATATACAATCTTTACATAAATAGATTTTCAGTTAGTATATTCATAATAATTATTAATTTTTATTCAATGAAACTTTGTTAAGATTAGCAATTTTTTTAGTTTGAAATTATGCTACATTGTTATAGTATTTTAGATGGTATATAATAATATAGTAAATATAAATCACAGAATTATGATGAAATATTTTTCCAACAATGTTCTATAGGTACATTTGACTTTAAAATTGTATGCCTAATCATTTTATCTATAAACTGATTAACTTTTAATCACTTTTAACATTTAAAGTTTATTTAACAATTTTAAGATAAATTTAATGAAAACTTCAATTTTTCATGATTTTATCAATTTTGATAACCTTGAAGTCATAAATCTAAATTTACAGAGATGCATTATGGAACCTTTTAATTATAAATTGTTTGACTAGTTTTAAAATTCATAACTATTTTCATTATAAAACCAGCTTACTTCACTTAAAACTAAAAACAAATTTTCAGGTAAATAATTTAAATATAATATCTGAAATTAAATTTTACCATCATAAGAATAAGCAGTGACATGAAACCAATGAAATAATATGGATAATAATCTTCCCATTATACTAGAACGAGGAGGTTCTTGATCTTCTATTCTATATAAAGCAACCAATAGCCAAACCCCAGTTCTGCCCATAAGCTGCCTATCATTGATTGTGACTTCTGGTTGTTCATCTTCCTTGTCTGTTTTGCTAGATGACATTGTACCTTTTACCTTAGCTCCAAATACAGCTGCTTTAGTTTGACTTTCTTTAGTAGCCTCTGAAATAGGCGCTCGCACTTCTTTTAATAAACTAAAATATATTACATATCACTGTATTTTAATTTGAATAAATTACAAATAATCTTTTAAATATTTACCTGACAATGGACTCAACTAAATAAGTTTGCATCTCATTATCTAATTCCCCAGCTGATTTTAAAGTCCAGTGAACAATATGGTCAACATTTTCTGAATGAATGTGTTTATTACAATCTGAACATAATCTAATGGGTCGATTTTTATTCATAGATGCACATTCAGGTGAAAAACATGTCACACTAATCATAGTATTTTGTGATTTACATTCCTTAAATTGATTTAAATATATATGTAGTATTTGATATTTAAGATACTTAACTATAAATTTTATTTTTTTTACTTTATATTCACATTTCCACGTGGCTAAAAGCAATGGTTGTAATACAATATGGAATTGGTATGATGGTTTTTTATTATGCAAATCTTCTGCACAATCAGTGCATAAGTAAAATGGCGGTGGACAGTTTTCAGCATGTTTCATAGATAACTCATGATTCAAACATACACGTTCTGCAGGACCATAACCCACTTTTGGACAGTTTTTTTTTTGACATAGCAATGCTAACCAATTTCCTTCACATAATGAAAAAATGGTACATTAGTTTTATTAAAAATTAAAATCTTGTTATTTTTTAAATTAGGAATGATAAAGCTGTATAAAAAAACCTAAAAAAATATTTTTAGAGTACCCCAATTTAACAATGTATCTGATTAAATGGGTGAATAGATGTGTGGGTAACTGGGTAAATTCAATTTATACAACTAGTTAATCATATACAAACATGAAATAAAAAATAAAAATTACCAATTGATTTAGGTTTATTTCTATCAAATTTATTGGCATTGTATAAAGGCCAATAATTGAATAATAGCCTTGCAGCGTGATATCTTGCTACTGAAGTTCCATATGCAATTACGACAAGTAAATCTTTTTTTATATTCTTTTTAAACGTCATAAGTCGTTCAACTAGTTGTAAATGTAATGCTATTAACAAACCACAACATATAAAAACTTAGTTAGGTATTTTAGTTGGTAGGTATTTTAATTTACCTGTATCAAATGTATTTTGAAAAACTAGCAATAAAATCCCAGCTACAGATAATGCTGCATTGTTTATGCATTTATTTCTAGCTATAAAACAAAATAAATGCGCTAGTACCATAGCCAAGTAAAAAATAAAGATAAGTAATGTTAAATGTTAATTTACGTATGGTAAATGGTATCACAAAATAACATAATGTGTTGATCAGGTCATGGTGTACTGATGAAGGGAGTACTTGAAAAGCAGTTGCAATCATATATGGTAAACTTTCCAAGGTATCGCCGCCAAGAAAAGGAACCAAACAAGCCACACATTGGTTGAATGCTTCTCCAAATGCTAAATAAATTTATTATGTGTCATAGAAATATATCGAAGTTTATTTTAAAACTAAGTACCAATTTAATTATTATAAAATATAGGTACACCCATCTTGATAGTAGGAAGAAAACTATGTGACTATATAGTGTCAAAATACGTCATACCTAGGTACTTAATCTAAGTAAACCAATATAAGACATGGGTATTTTAAACATCTTAGTATCTTATAGATCTGAAGTGTTTAATTGGGACAATTTATTACGAGTTATTTTAGGTACCTACACATATTACAGTAACAAACTATCCAGAGGCGCTTTTTAAAACTTTTAATAATGGTTCCAAAATTTAAACAGACCAATTTTTTTCATCAGTAAATGTACAAATGTTTGTGTATTTGTGGAAAAAGTACGGAGTTGGAGGGTTGTATATTTAAAATTAGGTAACAATAAATGATACAATATATATTATAAATAATAAATATACCTACATTACCTCCACACATATTATATTACATGCATTATGGTCACATATTTTAATTTTTAAGTTATTGGCCACTGGCGTGTCTTTAAATTGTAATAATTTTATGGCGATCTTCAGGCCAATAAGACGCAAAAAATAGAGGTGCCAAAGTGCACTCCCCCCTCCAAAAAAAAGTGGCGTAACTAAAAAACTATCTAATGTATATTAGTATACCTTGTAAACCAGTATTAATAGAAGATGCAGAATGAAGTAATGATTCAAGGGCAGAATACAAGCCGGTATAATCCAATGTTGGGTACAGAGCTAAACGAGTAGCATCCATTTCTGGATGTAAAATCATTTCATGTGGTGATTTTGAAACTTCCTTTAACATTGCTGAAACATAAATCATAGTATAGGTACCTACGTATTTTTAATTAAATAACTTGAGATAGAGATTCTCGAAGTATCCATAATAACAATTTTACTGTAGAAAGGAAAATAGTGGTATTATTGAACTGTATAATATAATAGTTTCCATTAAAATATAATAATAATAGTATACTTCGCATCTAAAATAAAATATGTACAAATGGTATATACATATAAGATAAGATATAAAGATTTCTTGAGCATACAGAAGTACCTATTCAAGAAAAATAATATTATGATCGAATCCTTTTTTTTTACTTAATTGTTAGCGATTATTTTATTTACCTACATAAAGTTCTTGTTTTCAAAATATCTAATTGTATAATTGTGTAAATACATGACTTAGGTATACGATGCGTAGGTAGGTACCTAGTTATTTTTAAGATCTTGATTTCGATATCGATTTGGTTCTGAGCAGTGCGATGAATGCATTGTATATTATGTATTTATACAATAGAGTGTTAAAATGTTATTTTTTATCTGTGTACTTGATATGAGTAGACATAACTACATAAGTAGGTAGGTAGTCGAAATAACGCTTAGAAATAATAATTTCTAGTATATGGGAAAGTAGGGACTGTTCCAAGGGCTAGGAGGCCCAGCCATCCTCACTCAAGTGCGTATTTCTAAAAAATTGTATATTATTAATAATAAAATTACAAAAAAAACATTTTATAACACCGGACATTTTCTGAAATTGATGATCCCCCCCCCCAAACATGTCACCGGAGCCACCCCTGTGGGAAAGTGAATCTAGTTGGTACTTTCGAGGGTCAGAGTTGAAAATTCCTACTAGTTTTCAAAGCGTCAGAAAATACAAATATTAAAGAAAATGGGAATTTTTAAGCAAAACCAGTTTTGACCAAATTTATTTTTATTTTTTTCGGCGTAATAAAAATAAAAATAACCATAGATATATTAAATTTTCACTGAATATTTATATTAGATTTTTCTAGGTATAGGTACCTAGTTACACCATAAAATTTTCAAAATATTTTGACTCATTTTAAGCTATTTGCAGTAATAAGAAATTTTCGATTTTCATAAGTTTAAGGTAAATTAGTGTGATTAATAAAAAAAAATTTAACTTACATTCACAATAAATTGTATGAAAGTCCGAAGTTAGAACTTTGACAAATTTGCCAACATTTACAAATTATTTTGAGTATCTAAGATATGAAAATTTAATTCAAGATTACTCATAAGTTTTCCACTTTAACGTAAAAAAAAAAATGTTTCCCGAAAAGTCTAAACAATTTCTCACGGAACGGTTTTCTTATTTTGTTGTGATTCAAAAGCGAATAATCTGGTAGATATTTAAAATGCTCACCTGATAATTATTCAGCTTTTTTTATATATGTTAAGAAATATAATTTTACAAATTATTTTGTCACTTTTTTAATTATTTATAGACGTTTTAAATTTTTTAAATTTTTTTTTCTATAAATATCGATAAAAAATTTAGCTGTACCTATTAATTTTCTATTAAAGATTAAACATAAATATTTTCAAAATATTAAAGATATGAATACTTATTATTTATAAGCACTTTAAAGTAAAAATGTGGACAAAATTCATTCAAATAACGAAAATTTGCAAAATTATATTGTGGTTAAATAATTATATATTTCTCATGAGTATTTAATATTGTAATTAAACAATCTAAAAATACTTCTTATTAATACAGTCGATACACAGTTGATATATCATGAAATATACTTGTCATAAACTGCCACATGAATCATCACCACTCAGAAATCAAAATCGTGTTTTGTAGATGTACAATAAGCCTTAAAAGATTATTTTGTAGTAAACAATTTCTAAAATGTTAATGTTCATGAATAATGATTCATCTCAAAGATTGGACAATGTAATACAAGGTTCCTCATAAAATGTTATTATTGGAATCAAACTAATTAATTTAAAAATGTTGATCGTAATTTCAAAACTATTTAAAATAAAATATAAAAAGGGGGTCAAGTGGATGTCGCTCCGCTGTACAGTAGGTTACAAGTATTGGTTAATGTATAATGGATGGTATTAAATTTGAATTCAATGATATAATGATATCATTGAAAAAACGATTCTGAGCGGAGACGTTATGCCAGTCTAGACCCTATGATATTTGAAATTATATTGATATTGTTATTATACGGTAGTTATAT
>PVMI01039430.1:0-13392 GCA_008528875.1 Aulacorthum solani | reverse complement strand
GTCTAGATTTTTATGTTGTGCGTGTGTTTGACAAAGACAGAAAATCAGTGCTTCCAATCCTCTTAACATATTCATTTAGAGCTTTAAAATGTCATGTTTATGTACGATTGATTTCATTACCTATTCCAATTTTGTTACGTGACATTTTTTTTGTTTTACTGTGAAATCTTGCCGCCGGCCGGTAGACTATCACGCTATCACACACTCGTTGGTACTTTGTTACCAAAACCACGGTAAGCGTTCATAACAATATGCATCGTATCATATTATGACGTGTTATCATAATAAAACAATATTGGATTTTATTGAAAGTTTATATACAACGATTTTCGGATAGTTGTAGAGATTTATACTTTTCGGATGTCAACGTTTACGCTCGAATAAGTGTTTGGATTGTATTTTACTTGTGTATATTTCTACCTTTCAGTCACCATGTCGTCCATAATAGAACAGCCTTGCTACACTTTGATCAATATCTCCAGCGATTATGAGATGCCAAACGAAATGCAACTCAAGTCAGATCTCGGTTAGTATTAACCATCCGTCGTGGCCGTGTATTAAATTATTATTATTCACGATATTTTTTTTTATTTTGATGTATTACGTACAGAAAAAGGTGATAGCAAAACAAAAATTGAAGCATTGAAAAAAGTCATTCATATGATAGCCAATGGAGAACGTTTGCCAGGACTGTTGATGATTATAATCCGTTTCGTCCTACCGTTACAAGATCACATGATCAAAAAACTACTTTTAATATTTTGGGAAATAGTACCGAAAACTACAGCAGATGGAAAACTTTTACAGGAAATGATATTGGTCTGTGATGCATATCGTAAGGTAAATAAAAATGTACCTTATTTTATAATTTAGTTTTTCCTATAACAAAAATTTATCATGAACCGGAATTATGTGGTATTTATTTTAGTACATGCAAAGTACTGATGTGTCAATTTATTAAGTTTGGAAATTTTCTTTTTATTTATATTGTAGCCAGTAATAGCCGGTAGTAGCCGGTATGTTACACCTTTACTACATTTTAATATTTTATTTACTGGTTTTGAGGTTTTATACATTTTAAATGTTGGTCACTATTGTTAGTTTTAAATGCTTATAATGTTGAATATAAAGTCATTGGTGTAAATTGTATTTGTTTATTTTTGTACCGTAGGATTTACAACATCCAAACGAATACTTAAGAGGGTCGACTCTTCGATTCTTGTGTAAATTGAAAGAACCAGAGTTGTTAGAACCATTGATGCCTACTATACGTTCTTGTCTTGAACACCGTCATTCCTATGTAAGACGTAATGCTGTGCTAGCAATATTCACTATTTATAGGTAATTTTAATTTGTGCATTTAGTTAAAACTATTATTTTTATTAATAATTTATAATTATAATTATGTTAATATAAACTCGTAAAATAGGAATTTCGAATTTTTGATACCTGATGCTCCCGAACTTATTGCTAATTTTCTTGATGGGGAGCAAGACATGTCTTGCAAACGTAATGCTTTTATGATGTTGCTACACGCTGACCAAGATAGAGCACTTACATATCTGGCTTCTTGTCTGGATCAAGTAGCTTCTTTTGGTGACATTTTGCAACTAGTTATTGTAGAACTCATATACAAAGTAAGAGAACACTAAACAAATTAAATCATTTTTTTTAACAACTATGTTTTACTAAAATTAGGTATGTCATGCAAATCCTTCAGAACGATCCCGTTTCATACGTTGTATTTACAATTTACTGAATTCTAGTAGCCCAGCTGTTCGTTATGAAGCTGCTGGAACATTGGTCACCTTGTCAAATGCACCTACTGCCGTGAAGGTATGTTGTTATTGCATCTATAGATATAAATAATAAAATTAAAAATGTATATAGGCAGCAGCTTCCTGTTATATCGAGTTAATTGTAAAAGAAAGTGATAACAATGTAAAACTCATTGTTTTGGACCGTTTAATTGCTCTTAAAGAACACCCTACACACGAAAGAGTCCTTCAGGACTTGGTCATGGATATATTAAGAGTATTATCTAGCACTGATTTGGAAGTTAGAAAGAAAACATTGAACTTGGGTAATCATTTTGTATATACACAATACTTAGTTAAAATGTGATAATGTATTGAAGCATGTTTGTATAGCTATGGATTTGGTATCATCTCGTAATATTGAAGAAATGGTGTTTGTACTCAAAAACGAAGTGGAAAAAACTCATAATTTAGCGGAACATGAAGATACTGGAAAGTATAGACAATTGTTGGTGCGCACATTGCATACATGCTCTATTAAGGTTTGTCGATGTTTTATAAAGTTAAAGTTGTAGAATGCATATTTTTAACCATATAATTTTTATAGTTTCCAGATATAGCTGCAACAGTGATCCCCGTACTCATTGAATTCTTATCAGATAGTATAGAATTGGCTGCCACAGATGTTATGGTATTTTTGCGTGAAGCTATTTACCTCTTTGAATCATTACGGCCTCTCATAATTCAGCGTTTATTAGAAGTTTTCCAATCTATTAAGTCTGCCAATGTACACAGAGCTGCATTATGGATACTTGGTGAATTTGCCAACTCACAAGAAGATATTGAAGCAACAATTGAACAAATAAAAACATCACTTGGAGAAGTATGTTATTATTATTATTGATTAGATTTATACATTGAAAATGGGTTTTAACTTATAACTATTACAGAAAATATGAAGAAATTCATTTTTCGGTTATTAATAGAGTTAGAATTTGACTTATTTATCTCAAATAATGAAATTTAAAATCGTTGACATCTAAAAGAAAAATAATAAATTAACATTTTTTGCAGTAATAAAAATAAGTTCCAATCAGTTACTATTTGATCTGTACATATAGATGAATTTAATATTTTAAATGTAGACATTTTTAAAAATGTTAACCATAGTCAATTATTTCATTTCCAACATATAACTGCTATTTGGTGGAAAGTTTTTATTTAAGAGTTTAATAAATAATAATGTTAATTATATGTGTTCATTGATTTATT
The DNA here is from genome assembly GCA_008528875.1 of Aulacorthum solani. Taxonomy (NCBI): domain Eukaryota; kingdom Metazoa; phylum Arthropoda; class Insecta; order Hemiptera; family Aphididae; genus Aulacorthum; species Aulacorthum solani. Next base: position 10,363 of record PVMI01039430.1, on the reverse strand, counting down.
TTAGATGCCCTTAGTTGAAGATGAGTTGAAGAAAGCAGCTGGAGATTCAGAAAATATTGAAGAATACGGGTCTAGTGGTTCACAGTTGGTTACATCTGATGGAACATATGCTACTCAATCAGCATTTATTACAAATACTCCACGTAGTGGTCAGGCAAAACGGCCACCATTACGTCAGTATCTAATTGATGGAGATTTCTACGTTGGTGCTGCATTAGGCACTACGTTCACTAAATTGGGCATTAGATATGCTGCAATTTGGGAAGAACAAGATTCGATAAAGGCTAATCAATTTTGTGTTAAACTTATGTTAATTTTAACTTATATTTTGAAGCTTGGAAAATCAGGTAATTACTCGTACAACTTCAATTTTATTGATTGTAATTTTAAGAAAATAGTAACTGGTTTAGTTGATGCCCGCCCAGAAATTATTTCTCTTGCCACTCAGGTATAGGTAGTACCAGCCCACTTTTTTCTGTTCTAATATCAAATAATTTTTAAAATATACATTATACTGTGTACTAGAATAAAAAAAAAAGTAGCTACACTGTAGTTGATGATAAATTCCAGACAAATTACTGCAGGTGGTAAAAATTCTGATATTTCATTATTTCCTTAAATGTATGGCATCCATTTAGTTTACTTCACCTCATAAACTGTCAAATATAAATCATTAAAGTTTCTCTTAGTTCCTTTTCATTTCTTGTTGCCCCATTTAGCACTTCTCCACACTCCTACATTATTTGTGTGAGTTCCACTTACAGGGTCTATTAAGTTATATTTATGGTTTATATGTTGTTCATTTGTGGCTATTTAAATAGCTGGTATTGCAGTCGTATTAACTTGTTTAATATTATTAGGAGTTCACTAATAATTATTCTTAAAATATCCAATGAGTGAGTTTCTCATATTCATAGTATACAAACCAGGTTAAACTATTTTGTACCTACCTATTTTATCTCTAGTACAGTATACATTTTTAAATCAATGATGAGAACCTTAAAAATATGAAAAATTATAAGCGACGGGTGTGACAGGTAAGCTAGGGAATCCTGTGTGGTTGTCATCTAAATCAATGCCAATAATTACGTTAATAATAAATTGTTGTGTTGATGAATGTATTTTATATATTTGCATACCCTATATTTAGGAATTTGTTCTAAACCAATTGGCATTGATGATGGAGACAAGATTATGGAAAGTATTAAAATATTAAATGATAGAGATAGTGAAATAGAAGAAATTTATACCAAAGAGTGCAGCAAATCATTAAATGAAATGTTGGCTGCTAAAGAAGACGAAGAAAGCAGCAACAAGAAAGTAAGCTAATAAAAAAAAAAAAAATTAATTTACATATTTATTTAAATAACTTTATTATTAATTCAAAAATTGTTTAGGCGAAAGAAAAGCCAGGACACAAAGTGAATGTTGATGATGCCATTGTGTTCTTACGTACCAGTAGTAACGGTACAGAAGGTACAGAAAATGTTTTCGAACTCAGCTTAAACCAAGCTGTGGCTGGTGGTGGTTCTATTCACCAGAATAGTGGTGATGGTGCATCAGGACTTTCTACCAATAGCAAACTTAATAAAGTTACACAACTGACTGGATTTTCCGATCCAGTGTATGCTGAAGCTTATGTTCATGTTAATCAGTATGATATCGTTTTAGATGTATTGATTGTTAACCAGACAGGTAAAAAATTAATTTTAAGTTAGACATGACTACATGTCTACATGTGTCATTTATAAATTTATAATTGTAATATCTATTAATAAATAACTTAACATATAAGGTGATACATTACAAAACTGTACACTCGAGTTGGCCACAATGGGTGATCTGAAGTTGGTTGAAAAACCACAACCTGTTGTTTTGGCTCCTCACGATTTCTGTAACATTAAAGCTAGTGTTAAAGTTGCGTCTACTGAAAATGGCATAATCTTTGGAAACATTGGTAAATTACATGAGTTTTTCTATTATAATCTATGTTAATTATAATTTATTTGTACTAGTCTATGATATTGGCGGTGCAATTGGTGATCGAAATGTGGTTGTATTAGACGACATCCGCATAGATATAATGGACTACATAATGCCTGCTGTATGTAACGACTCTGAGTTCCGTCAAATGTGGACTGAATTTGAGTGGGAGAACAAAGTATAGTCCTTTTTGTGTTTGTGACAAAGTATTTGGGTGTAAACAAATTATTGTTTTAGGTTTCTGTTTCCACCAGTTTGACAGATCTTAATGAATATTTGGCACATTTATTGAAGAGCACTAACATGAAATGTTTAACTCCAGAAAAAGCATTGTCTGGACAGTGTGGATTTATGGCTGCAAATTTATACGCAAGATCGATATTTGGCGAAGATGCTTTGGCAAATTTAAGTATTGAAAAGGGATTAGATAAACCACAAGTCATTGGTCATATTAGAATTCGGGCTAAAAGTCAGGTAATAACAACATGCTATTTATGTCTCACAATTGTTCATACTTATAAGTTTAAATTAAATATTAAGTAATACATTTCATGGTTTCCAATTTTTGTAAAAATGTCTAGTTACTATATTACTATATTTGTATACTGCACATGTACATTCATTTAATATGTAAACCTAATAATTATGTCATGTTATTATGAACTGATAGTGAATAGATTACTTAAAACAAATATTTTGTTATACATAGAATACTGTTAAAATAGAATATTGTTTAAGTATTTCCTAAACAATATTCTATTATGGTAAAACTGAGTCATTGGGCTTTAAAAATACTTTGAACTATTGAGAAAAATATAATTCTATTCATCACAAACAATTTTTTCTAAATTCATTTTTTTACATTTTGACATTATCTGGTGTTAATATTGACGGGTTAGACATTAGAACATCAAGGGTTCAAAATTCAAATCTCCAATATTTCTTATGATATGTAGTTTTGTCATGTCAAGTTCTTCAACTCTCATATTTATATAAATATAATTAAGTTCAAGTAATTTTAGCTAGAAAAAATCAAAGCATATTGTTGATTAGGTTTCTAAGAGTCTTAGAAACATGTTTGTTCTACTCAAATGAGAATGTATGATTTTTAAATTTAAACTTTAAATTGAATGGCCATTTTTTTGTAACGAACCAGTAATAACGTTAGAGTAATGGAGGCTTAATGAATTTTATACTAATGTTCATGTAAAATAATATGTGTTATAATTTATTTTGTCATTGCATATTATTCATTATAAATTCTCTAATTGTACTAAGTTAATAATGATTAATTAATACTTGTATTAATCAAATTGAAATGTATAATGTCTATAATAGTTTGTGATTGATATTTCTAGACATTTTTCAATAGAGAATACATTAAAATATTTTTGAAAAATGCATGTAAAATAGTTTGGGAAATGATCCTTTAATAATAGAATTCCATAACATTAAACAATGAACACAGAAACTGTAAATATTATACTCGGATTACTGATAAAATTACAATGGCTTACAGTTGAATGTAAAACTAAGTAAAACATACATTGTACCTAATTTAATATTATAGTAGCTATTAAATAACTTTATATTGAATGGCTATTTTGGCATTCTCACATATTGCTGCAATGAATCATGAAAATATTTTTAAAATTTAAAACAATTTCAGAATATTACATTTTTTGCACTGCTTATGACAGTGAAAATAAACAACATTAGGAGATTGTGAATATTCTTAAGCAGCATAAAAACATTTAAGTTTGAATTATAAAAAATACCAAATATATAACTGTTGAGAACTGTTCAACAGTAGTTTAATGTTTAAAATCTATGTTTAGTTTTATACTTATGACTTAATATTTAAAACATTACACCAATATGAAAAGTATTTTTTTTTCTAACAGTGAAAGTTTGAATTTACTACTGAACAAAACTGTTTCTGTTATTTAATAACAATGATTTTTATTTAATTTATGATTGTAAATTGTATTAATGTGTAATGTTATGAAATTTGATTTTAGGGGATGGCACTCAGTCTTGGTGACAAAATCAATATGATGCAAAAGCGACCGTACAAAGCTGTTGCGGCCTAAGCTCTACATTGCGGATTCAAACAGAAAATCATTAACCTCAAGAGTTTATCATTATTATTATACATATTATATTTATACTGTGTTTTGAATTACATATTATCAATAGACATTTATTTAGAAAACGTCTTTTGTTTGTATTAAAATATTTTAAAATAACAATGTCATCGTTCGTCTATGTGTTATTTATTTTATTTTTATTTTTGCGTCATGATTTTATCTCATTTTTTAAGTCGTTAAAACACGTCTGAACAATAAGAGAATAATTTTAACAGAACTGATAAAATAGACACAAAATACTATTTAAGGGATTCATTTATGAGACAGAATGTTAGTATCGATGTCTGGTGAGTCAATGAGCACTTGTAACGAAACACAACTAATATGACGAAATTCGTAAGTTTATTTTTGACTAAAAGTATCTCCGTCTCAGAAGAAACGTCCATGTCGCTTCTAATTTCTAATTGTTGTGTTAACGCTGTTTGTGGTATTTTAGACGATCGTGGCCTTAGTGCAAGTGACCGTCTTGTTTGTAATGCAGGTATCCGTAGAACCATGCAGCGACGAATTCATCAAGGATATGGTAGTGAAAGTTTGTGGAATGGGTGAAATAAAACGTTCATTCCCTGACAATAGCCGCACTGGCTCGTCGTTGGGCCAAAATGTTAAGGGTATGTTGACTGACGTCGAACGCGAATTCAAACATTTGGTCGAAGGCATCGAAGAAGCAGATTTGCTGCTGAAAACGTCTAAAAAGAATAAACCAAAAGGTATACAATATCACGATTTGCTCCGCTAACCGTAATAATAAGTGCGATCGGTTTGGTAATCTCACAATCTTACATAAAATATTGAGAATATAGTTAGGTAGGTAACCAGATAGTTACTTAATTACGTTTTGAAGTAGTTTTCTCGGCAAACCAGTGAAACACTTTAACCCTCGTCAACGATAATTTTTTAAACAAATAAAGCTAATTCGATTATTCGCACGTTTCTTGGTAGAGTTGCCCAAAATTGATTTGGCTGGACTTAGAAGCCTTGGAAAAATATAATTCATCAAAATAGTTGGGTTGGTTAAGTTAGGTTCATTTATTCACAGTTTATAGAATCGCGGAACAATTTTTTTTTTGAATTTTTGAATACTGTATGACTGCAGCAGTTACGGAAAAATGTAGTCGATATAACCTTACCTACGCCCTACGATATGACTGCATTATACTGATATTATGATGGGCATTTCAACTGTAATGTAGAAAATATACCAGCATTATAGAAATTACAATAAGTGTAGTCGATTTGATGAATATCGGTGTGTAAAAAAAAACAATTATCTTATTTTGTTGTAATTCAAATATGATACCTTATATAAGTATCTAATATTTCCACCAAATTTTCATATTTGAATATAATATACACATGGTTTAAATTTAAATTTTTTTAAAAAATTTTCTATAAATATCAATACCAGGTTTTTTGTTTGGTAAAAATACAAGGTTTCTCATAAGGTTTAATTACTTTGACGGCAGTATTTTAGGCATTTAAAGTTCAAATGTTGACAAAATAACCGAAAAATTTTCAAATTATTTTATATTTAGCTTATAATTTTTATTGCAAGGACTGAAAATTTAAAACGAGGTTTCGCATAAGTTGTTTGCACTGTGACCTAAAAATCTAAAAAATATGTAAACATAGGTACATAGTTTTTCTTTATAGATATTTTAAGTTCAAGTTCAAACGAAATTAGATATTTAAACAAAGAATAACAATTTAAATTATTTTGTTGTAATTTAAAAATATTATGCACGAGTATTTGAAACGTTTAAAGTACCTATAAAACTATACAAGTATGTAAGTATATGATTATATTTTATACACACAATAATATTTTCAAATGCAACATTTCATTCAATTAAACCTACTGTATTTCTAGCAAATTACTTCAATAGTAATAATATCATAAAATAAACTTGGTAATATTATAAGCTGACAGACCATCTTCGTTTCAAATTTTTTTTTTACAATGTCTTTGTTTAGTTCGATTCAAATTTAATACATCCACGAGAGACCTGCATTTAAAATATTTTCAATGCCCTCCAACTATATAATGATTATTCATTTTCAATTGGTTTTCATTTTTTGGAAGACGACTAGGTGAATCCCATAATATATTTTCTTAGATTCATCTAATCTCCCAAACATAATGTATATTATGTAGGTATGTCAGTAGCAGACGCTGGGTTGGATATTGGGAAATTGCAGGGTGCATCTAAAAGGTTTCTAAAAAACCTAATCCATAGTAAAAAAAAATAGATACGTACATACCATTTTCCTAAACATCTTAATCATTGTGTGCTTTAGTTCAAACGACACATTACTCTTTTTAACAGAATATTAATAATCAAACCATCAACCATGGGGGCACCTTATATGGTGCTTATGTCACGTTTTCTCATAAATATAATATTAAAATGCCGATAGTTGTGCGTTTTCTGTATTTTAAGGTTATTACAGTTTTATCTGTTTGATACTGTGACTATTGTAATTGGTATCCAAAATAAGTGAAGTGCTTGTGTTGATAAATTTTTTCATATATCAAGAGAAGGGGAGGATTGTTGGGGCCTCGGGGTACCTCTAGGCCACTTCGGATCCGCTGCTGACGTGTGGAGATGGCCGTTTTCGACCAAATACTTTTTGCCTTGGCCGATAAAGGAAGAGTACAATTTTGGTCGAAAAGGAATCGAGCATTTTTAAATTTGGTCAAAAAGTGAATCGGCCGAAAAGGGAGCGGTACGTTTTTGGTTGAAAACGGTCCCGCCCATATTATAGGCTTATATAAGTGTAGGGTTGTACGTCCCACTAATCCCCCCAAATATTTAATAATTTATTATATTACTATTTATTGTGCGTACGTTTTACAATGTTTTGAAAAGATACAAAACAATATTGTACTATGTATTAAAAATCGAAGTTTTGTAGTTTATACAAACGTCAAGTCTGTAGCGGATACATCGTATTATTCGTTTGTATATTATATGTATATTAATTGTTATTTTTTTATTGATTTTTTTCTTAGGACCAAACGTCACTCCGCTGTGGCTGCGTCCAATTAGTTTACCGGGTTTCAGAGACGACAGATCGAGACACTTGAAAACACGTATGGTTACGTCATGCGGAGATTAATAATGTAAATGAACTAATGTTTTGCAAAATGTTTTTATTTTTAGGCGGTGACACCGGAAAGGCCGCCATTAGAAAACGGGGAGTGATGCAGGTGTTCAGAGAGTGCTGCGTCAAGAAGACGTGTTCAGTCGGAGATTTAAATCGTATATGCGAGAAGAAATAAACAATATGATTAATAACATTTTAACATACCTTGTTTTATTAAATTATGGTTAGTGATTATTATCAGTAGTCAGTACGTATATATAAGAAAAAAAAATACACAAATAATTATTTGTATTTTTTTTTAAAAATATATTATATTTCACGTTCCATATAATGGAGCTATTATATAAATTTCCGTAAAATCACAGACTCGTTTTTATAATAATTTTTTAAAAATCGTTACTTATATTATATTCACCGACAATCGTTTATCGTGAACTAAAATCGTGCAAACTTAACACAGGAACTAACGACTTATTATACTTATAAAAATAAATTAAAATTAACACAGTAGGACTTTAGTCAATATTTTGTTTTTAATTCTTCGGTTTGGCGCGGCGCATTGTTACAAAGAAAAAAATAAAACTGTACATGAAACGTTATACACGACATATTGTGTTCGTATAATGTAAGTATATATATATATATGTATATTTAGATATATATATATGATCAAAGAACCAAACAGTGTTAGAGATTTCGATGAGTTTTGACGATGGAAGTCAAAATGGAAGACTTGCAGGCGCGGTGTTATTCCCGAGTTTCAGTGTTGCGTGGTTTTAGTAACGATGACCGATGGCATTTTGTCAAAGTATGGTGTTACAGTTTTCACTCGTCCTGGCACCGGGTCCTGGACGATTACCGCCTGGAAAAACAACGAAAAATATCACATCACAATCGGAATGAAAATATGACGGGAAAAACTAGTGTTTTTAGGTATACTATAATATAAAATATATATATATATATATATATATATAATGGACAAATAATAATATATATAATTGTATAACGTTTAGACACTTTCCGTGCATAATAATATATGATAACCATAATGTGCATATAGTGTCATATACACATATTACCGCGTGTACGGATGAGTTGTGCACTGGACATGCACAACGGGCAGGGTGTGTCCTGAGGATTTTTGACGTTTTACCCGACATATACCCACCGTCAAGTTTTCACTCGCACATTTATGGACGTATTTACAGTATATATATAGCAGGGTTTAGAAAATTCACGATATGCACCTCCCTACCGACCCACAATGTCGTCCAACCTTCACACTGCAGGGCAGTCAATGTGCGCACTACATATTATATTATCGTCGCAACTGCAACGATATTGTCGGTGGGTAAATCGATAGTCAAATATTCTTTATGATGTATAATATCCATACACTGAAAACGGTTAAATTTTCTGCACTTTTGCCGGATTGCATAAACAACAGTCGCTATCGACAGAGCGATCTAATGGTCACTTAAAATTGCCCATGTCGGTCCATTAAATTAATCACATTTTTTGCAACTATTGACATAATGGGACTTGGCAATGATTCGGAGAGGACTAAACCCTGCTCGTCGTATTATATACAGCTAGACGTGTGAATATCTGACGTGTTCGAAAATGCATCAATATTTCCGAGTGTAATAAAACAGTCAATTCTTCATGGCACACCCTGTATACCTCGATTTATATGTTTATAATGACGTGTACAGCACCGCACTCCAATATAATATTATAATATATAATATATATATTATTATTATTATTATGTTTACACATGCAAAACATAAGTACATCTTACTCATATAGGTATTATACATTACGTGTACCTATAACATATTATTATATGTTTAGAGCCCCGAGCTCCGCCACTTAGCGATTCTGATTGGTCACACATATTGGTTTTAGGTAGGCATATGTACATTTATACATATTATTATTATCGTCGATATATTATTATCATATTACTACAGTGTGGTTGAATTGTGTTATTGTTGTAGTTTTATTATTAGTATAATTATTATTATTACTGTCGTTTGGCTTACTTCTTTCTTTGGGACGTACGGGACCGTGTTGTATTTAATGGCCTTAATGTCGTTTTGCCTACCGAGCTCTTTAGAATTGGGTATAATACTATTGGATTTGGTTTTGGCATTTGAGTGCTCAGCCTGCAGCAGACTGTTGTCTACTACTAGTGTGTTACTCGTGGGGTCTTTCTGGGGTTTCACGTTTTTGTCTACCGAGGGTTTCTCTACAGACGCGGACGGTTCCAAAACACTCCGAGTATCAGACCTGTAAATCATCGTAATAAGATATATATGTGTTTTAGAAATGACTTTAAAAATGTAGTTGTACGAAATACGAAGTAAATCAAAAAAATCTACAGACGTATAAACGTATGTGAAATACAACAATGTATCATAATTATTGTTTTTTTAATTTTGTGTCAATATTTTCCACTCGTCCGCAGGGAGAGTGTATAATAATATAATATATTGTATTGTGCTCATATAGGTCTGTCGTGAGAATAAGAACAAAAAATAATATATGATAATTATTATGACGTGGTTGTTGATGATAGAAATGAGAGTGAGTGGAATACCGAAGCAGACTAATCAATCAATACAGTATAATGTACTCAGGTATAATGAATACCGAAATGACAAAAACCTTAAGACTTATAATATTTGACGTGGCGTAATATTAGGTATGTGAATATGTGATACAATAATAGTCAATTGTATATTAGGTATATTATGAGAGTTAATGTGGTGTTTAATGTATGTGCTTCTTTATGTGTGCGTGAACATGATTGTATTATGATATTGTTATTATTATTACAATGTATATTATATAGACGATCAAAGTATGGTTATAAATTATAATAATAAAAATATATTAAACAGCCAATCAGAATCCCTTTGACGTGGCGTCTGATGTTTATGAGTTGTATTATATAGGTACTTAATATCATATAAATATAAATATTTTTTTATTGGTAAAAGACCCTCTTCAACATGGGCCATTGGGTTTAACACCAATATTATATAGTTGCAGCGATTATAGCCTCGTGTCTTCGATAGAACTTAAAAAATATATTATTGTTATTGGGTTTT
>PVMI01039371.1:0-19729 GCA_008528875.1 Aulacorthum solani | reverse complement strand
GCAACAATACATCAAGAGCCTTGTATTAAGCTTTCAAGGTTTTTGACCCAACAAATAAAATTTTATTGAAATTTATATATAAAAAAAAACTAAAAAAATTGAAAACTGAAAATGTCCGTAAACAAAACGAGTAAAATTTTTTGAAAATTGTATCAAAGATATGAATTGGTAAAATAAACATACAGTCAAATTTAAAGTGTCTACAGTTTTTCCGTTTTTGAATTACAACAAAATAAGGAAATCGCTACATGAGAAATCGAATAAATATCCAATATTGTATAAATTTCAGCTTAAAACGCTCATAAAAATTTAATTTGACTTTCCGGTAGAATTTTTTTTTTTTGACAAAGATAGACAAACTTATAAGGAATCTCGTATTATATTTTACAGTTTTTTGACCTGGCCAAAAAATTGTTATCAACATTAGTTTCAAAAAAAACTAATGATAATCGAAAATTTCATATGCCTATAAATAGTTCAACACAAGTCAAAATATTTTGAAAATTTTATGAGATTTATTTTATAAGTGTTGTACTTGGTAAATTATTCCTCAGCATCAAACTCATCTAACCTTGATGTAAATCCTTCAGAATCCTTTTCTTCAGAACAGGACGTTTGTGGTGCATAAGAAAATGCTGATATGACCATTCAGTGAAAATTGCATGTATCTTCACGGCCATTTATTTTAGAGTTACATCAAAAACCAAAATTGATTCTATCGAAAACCTGGTACCTAAAAAAAATTACCTGAAAAATTCTGTTTTTTCTCAATGTTTTGTTTGTTTTTCCAGCCGCTTTTATAAGCTATTGGACTTTTTTTTCTTTTGACCCCCCTCCAATCCTCCCAAGTACCAACTAGAATCACTTTCCTACCAGAAAACATGCTGAAGAAATCATAGCACTTTTACAGCCCTTAAACATATTCTTAGTTTCTTCATAATTCTAGAAATGAGTCTACATTATTTTAAGTTTTTTTCATGCACATGTAGTAACTCAAGTCAAAATATAGTCTCGTAGTATGAATAAGTTTGTTGCATCCAAATTAAATCTTAATAGGATAGTATAGTCTATATAAGTCCTAATTTTTTTGCATGGTATCTAGGTTTATACTTAAAAACCAAGGAACTCATTCTGCTGCTGTATATATACCGCTGTAGTATATAGGAGTCGATAGTACTCCTATATACTTGGTATAGTCGATAGTTGTACTTTATTAATTTATTATTGAGTAATATTGTGTTATGTTAAATTTGAATTCAATGATTGCAAATGAAAGTCGATTTTGAGCTAAACAGTTCAAACTTCAGTTTCTAAGGATATTTTATGATTTATTTACAGAACTATTATAATTTTATTTTTTAGTAATACGATAGGTTGAACTAATTTTTGCTATAGATATCGCTTAAGACTCATAAATATTAATATATATAATAGCCAATAGGTCATAATGTAATATTAATTCATTATTATATTATTGTTATATAATTAGCTAAGTCAATATCAATATTCTTTTTTAGCTTAAATTAGAACGATGTGTTATAATAGATTTCATTATTTTTTGTTTAAATATTGAGTTTAGTCAAAATTTGAACTTTAAATGTCTATAAAAAAAAGTTCGACTATCAATTGATATACCTGTACAAATAAATTATTAATATAAATGTCCATTAATTCTTAATTTATTGTGAGAACAACTATTATTACTATTATTATTATTAGAATTGTTATTAATCCTTTTGCATATCAATATAATTAAGTTTGTGTTTAAAGTTAATTTTGGTAAAAACTAAAATGATCGAAACGATACAGTGGAGTAGACTAAAAGGGAAAGGTTAGTATTTCTTAATGCCGAAATTGGTGACGTACTGACCACCGACTATAACTTGTATGTTTCTTGCAGCGGGTGTACGTAAATGACTGATTTTATGGGAGGTCTTTTATACTGATTGTTGTTATGTTTGCGACAAGTTCAAGGTTCTTCCCGGAACATACATATGTTATGACTGTTTTTTTCCATTATGGTTATCTTATTATTATTTTTTCACCTTGTCCAATAGTTTTTTTTTATTATTACAACCAAACATTATTACATATAATACAGTGTGGTGGTAGCACGCTGGCAAGACAGGAGGAGCCGAAATTGACTAGTTTTAAGCCGAGGCCGCCCAAACGTCTGGACGACTCTGTATAAGAACGCATCCGGCTCGATGACCTACATCCGGGATCGCCGTCGGCATGTACTAACACGCGCATCTCTTACGAACAGCCCAATAAAATTCGACCAGTTGAATTTGTCGTGGCCACTTTTTTCCCTCTCTCTTTCTCTCTCTTACTCCCTCTCCTTTTTATTACTTTTTTTTCTATCTTTCTTTCTTTTTTTCTATGTTCATATTTTTCTGTTTTTCTTCTACATTCCCACTTTTTTCTTTACTATTTTTGTGTTTGCATGACAGATTTTTTTTTCTATATTTATAGCGCAAGTGTATATATTATACTGTGTGTATCTAAGTTTTTTCTATGTTCTGTAACTCATTTGTTTATATTGTTCCAAGTTAAGTTCTGTTGGATGAATGTTTCCACAAAAAATAATGAACTTTGCTTATTTACATTCTTTCGGCAGATTTCATCATGTTGTTTTTGTATTTTAATCATATTTACCTTTAACATAATATAATGTAAATCTTAAAATTAAAATATATTAATATAACATATAATATTAATATATTATATAATAAAATATAGTATATTTTACTCAACTCGTCCAAATTATTACATTTTTGTTTAAATAAGCATTTTTATTTTTTTATGTGTATCTAAAGATATGAGATTGAATTAAGACTTTCTTCAAATATTACGACAAATATGCTAAATAATAATTTTTTATCTGAATTAATTTAAAATACATAATATAATATTTTTTTTTATTTCAACATTTCAGTGTTACTAAAGAACACAGTGCACTAAAAAATTGAAGTGATTTTTTTGTTTTAATTGTTTCAATTTTTAAACGTGTTTATTCTTTAAAACCATTAACCAAGTTACGTACATACGAACAACAAACTTATCACGGTTGCGCGAACATACAGATCAAGTGTTCGTTTCTTTCTATTGTTCCAAAAACACAGTTTAGCCTGCAGATGTATAATCATTATTTATTAATCGATGCGTTTACATTTTGAATACTTAATTAATTCCACACTAATTTACGGAAATATTGACTTAGTGAAAAGTTAAGTTAATATTGGTTGAATTTTGATGACATTTAAAAAATATAATCATGTTATGGGCTATAGCCATATACGTAATTACAGTAGGTACCTAATTAATATTTTAGATACAAACACGTTATGTAGAACTTCATGCAAATTTTTGTCGAGGAGTCTGTTATGAATAAAAACGGTATTATAGTTTGTTTTAAACAATTTATTTCATTATCTGGATTTTTGTGAAACCCTTCAGTGGTCGCCTGTGGTTTGTCTTTTTCAACGTACGTGGACAACGGCTCATCGGCGATGCGAAAACGGGAACGTAAAAACCGTTTGTTTCATGATTAATACATGACTTTGGAGTTTTGCTGAATATTTTTGTTGTTAGGCAACGGGAATGGGCAGTAATTCTTCATGTATTATCATCAGGTCGTCACGTATAGATGATAATTGCCGGCCCACGATATGGCTCTGAGGCGAGGGAGATACCTTATGACCTTAGTAATGTGAAGGTATACAGTTTGGATAGAATAACACGCGGTCTATACACACGCGGTCTATACCGTTATTGTGCGAGAGACAAAATAATTAAGAGGTTCCCATTTTTAGTACCTCCACAGAAGACATTTTTAGTAACTTAATTGATACATTTTGCAATGTTTTGCAAAAGTTTCAATAGTTAACAACTACTCTAATTTGAATCCATTGAACCTTTTTTTTAGAATGTTATAGAGTAAATTCAAATAATTACTAATTTTTATATTTTGTTTCATTTGAAAAATACAAACATGTCTAAAATTGAAAATAATAGTTCTTTTTCAACTGACACCATGGAAAAAAATTAATACTAAAATGCCAGCATGATATGAGGTATTACAGTAAAACATTAAAGTTAAGTTGAAAATTATTTACATGAATTTTAAAGAATGGTAATAAATAAAAAAAAACCACAATGCATAATTTTATAGTGGAATAAGAGATTTGGCGACAAAATGGACTATTTGCAGTGTTATTATCTATTAATTCATTATAACACTATGTGGTGTTTGATCTTATTGTTATAATATTAGGAACTCATAATTCATAATTTTACTAACTCAATTACCTCAGCAATCTATTTATGGAAGAATATAAAATGAATTGATTAAAGTTAATAATAATATATTTTTAAACTATTTTTATTCGTAATTTAAAAAATAAAATAATAAATTAATGAACAGATTTTTCTATAATTATTATAATTTGTGATTCCATATTTATGTGTTGTAATATATTGTGCATTTACATGAAAATCATATGGTACCCCAATACTGAGTGATCATTGTTTATAACGTAGGTAGTTGGTAAAGTGATTGTTTAAGAGATAAGTTATATTTTTAAAGTACCTATAGGTATATATTTGGCTAACAGCTAACAGTATTTGATATTTAATATGTAATATGTATGCATTAATGTGTGTGTGCTTTGGAACAAACGGCGATATTGTGTATGATTTTATGAGATCTTTAAATCTTTAATGATAAATGTATAACGCACTATGCCCATGGCCCGTTATACAAATATGTACATATCTTAACTAAAATTCAAAAAATAACAAAAGTCCGGCATAAGTAGTTCTAATTTTAAAAACATTTCTATTCCTCCTTTAGAAATATACCTATATTCAATGTTGTGTCAATTGAGTGTTGGTATAAGTACCTATAACCAAATAACTAATCTAAAAACAAATGCATAGTATTTAATTGAAACATCAGAACTTAATGAGTGTTTTGACTTTAAAATAGTATTCACCCTTACAATTTGTTTGTCAAACTTAGGTAAGTCGTAGGGACAGTNNAGTAAAATACTAAACTGTAGTAATGCAAAATAATATTGCACAATACCAAACTTACATATTTGTTTAGCTTCTATGAAATAAATTAATAAAATGGATATTTAATTACATTATTAAGTACAATGGTATATATTTATTATAATTTGAAAAATAAATAATTTTTAAAATTAGAAACTTGGTAGGTAACAAGTACAAAAATAGTTTTCTGATAATTGTAGAAAATATGTGTTTTTGAATAGAATTTGTAGAAACAAGTTTTTAGGAGTTGAGAAGTAAAAAATGTATAAATTATGATACGACATTATTATAATAATGTAATAATCAAGTACCAACCTAACATATAAAAATTCATAAATAATGATATTCAAAGAGTATATTATTACTGCCCATATAAAAAGTATAAATCCAAGCACATGATATTATATTCGGAATTTTTCTATAGTTCTTATAGTATATTTTGTTTTTCTCAATTATATGGCATATTATAAATGTATGCCTATTTTGGTCAATAACGCATAATATGTATAAATATTTTGTTGACAATAATAGTCAACAACACCATTTTGCCTATGGCATCAAGCACAGTAAGATAGTTAAATTATTAAAATTTTCATAAATTTACTATTTCACTGTATGGAATAATACTGTAAGTTCTAAAAGTTGGTATTATTAATTTAGAAAATTAGTGTACACTTGAAACATGTTATCAAGTTCTAAGTAAGATTTTTTATTTAAATGAATATTATTTAATATTTATTGTATTAATAAGTTAAGTTTATCATACTATTATTAGATAGGAAACCAAGTTCAATAAATTATTCGTAGGTATATGTTAGGTTTTAAACAAATATCAGTTATTTATTTAAAAATGCGTATATTATTATTTTAATTTTTATCATGATTTTAAATTCAATGGTCTGAAATTTGTGAAATTTGTTTATGATATAAAATTATATAGATACGCTATGTAAAATAAATATTCTAAAATATTAAACTATAAATATACAATCACCAGGTTACACAAATCAACATTTTATAGTTCGTTGACATTTTAAAATGCTTGAATTGGATTTGAATAATACTATTTTTAAATACAATCAATAGAATTCCATGATCGAAAAAAAAATTAATTAAGAAAATTAAAATTACTGGTAATTACATATATAGGTCATACATGTACCTGGGTAATTTGGATATTTCAGATTTAATTTTAATATTGCAGTAGCCAGTAACTATATTAAACAGGTAAACTTAATATAATTTTTAAACTCCCATTAAATGCATGTATAAGCATTATAGTTTAATTATTTTCTCACTAAACACTAATGACTTTTTAAATAATTAAAAACACATACAAATGAACTAATGATAAATGTTCTAATATTATGAACAATTGAAAATTAACACTTAAACACTACCTATGTAAATAATGTAAATTATATAATATTATATAGTATAGTAAATGTAATTAATTTAATATAAACAATTGATGAATTATTAGGTAGGCACCTATCTACTTATCCATGATAAAATATATTATACTCTTGATTGCAATATGATATATATGAAAATTCCATAAAAACTTCTTGTTTTTTCGCACGTGGCATAATGTCTATAAATACAATTGCAATGTAGGTATAGCTACAGTTTGATATTGTTTTTTTTATGTACGTATGTGTATTAATTTTTGAGTAAATTCTTATGTCTAATAATTAAAAAATAGAATTCAGGTAAACTATAAAGATTTCAAAAACATTGGTTTAATTCTAAATAGTATGAAGGACGATACATTATTAAAGTACCTAATACTAGTATCTAAATATTATTGTTTATTTTTAATTATTAGAAAAATAAGACAATGAATGCCCAATTTTTCAGACATTTTTTTTTTCATTTTGAAATATATTTAGGTTATTAGGTTTAATTAACATCATAATCTATAATGTTCATTGAATGTAATATAATTCGTAGTAAATTATTTTATTTATAAAATTGGAAAACTATAAACACAAGAATTAACGCGGTAAATGTAGTTTTAAGCAGTCACACTAGAATTTTTTCTTCGTGTTATTAATGTAACAAAATTTCATTAAGTATTTTTTGAACAAAAGTGTGTTATGTTTTCACTGAAGACTTTCATTTTTTTCTCAGGCGCCAATTCTCACCTGGAACGTCACGGTCCGAGTTAAATTAAATCGCAATTCCGCGCGGCTTATCGGATCACGCTGGCGAGAAATGTATCCTATTCTATTATTTTAATTATACGCTGAAAGCTAATATTTCTTTATAATATAATATAAAATAAAGGTTAAAAAAATGTTTCATTCGTTCTATAGGTGAGGTTTGTCTGATGGGCCGAATATTGTTAGTGATACGAGTGGACGGCAAAAGAAGATGAAGAAAAGCAGCAACAGCAGTAGAGCGTAAGCGCACAAGTTGAAGGACAACAATTTCGGGAGGAGAACGACCCGCGCTGCTACATTATAGCAGAGGTACGTGCCTACATATAAACATACAACACTACGTTGTACCACCCGTCGCCGCCTCAGCCTCCGCCGTCTTCGTCAGGTGTACACCATGGACGGTGCGGTGTGGTGCGGTGCCGGTGCTGCTGCGTGGCGTCATTGCCCGCGTGTAGTATTTTTTAACTAGGTTAGTGTAACGCCGCCGCCGCGTGCGGGACTCCTACCAAAAAGGGGGACCGGTTCCGCCACGGAGCAGGTAGAACGCATCGTACCTATATTATAATAAAAGTACACATCATACTCATGTTTAAAGCATAAACGTATAAGTGGAAGAGAGAAGGGAAAAAACGCACGCCGCCACGTTACCTCCTTTCCACCCCACCATGGCGGTGGCGGTGTGCCCGGTCCGTCGGCGGCGGTGGTGCCCCACCCCGCGGTCTCCCCGCCAAGACCCCCCTGGCAGAGGCCCCGCTCGGTTCGACCGCCGGTGCACGCGCATACGCGTCAATACACTCGGTGCGCATAGTATCTCGCGGACGCGCCGGACGTGGATTTATGCCGACGAGCCGTCAAAGACGATAACTTTTTCGACAGTACCACCTATACATGTACTTTGTCAACCGAACGTCGTTTTCGTCGATTTTATAAGTTATTTTCGAATTTTTTATATTTTTGTTTTCGGTGTGATTACAGTTGTTTTTTTCGCA
Source organism: Aulacorthum solani (assembly GCA_008528875.1). Taxonomy (NCBI): domain Eukaryota; kingdom Metazoa; phylum Arthropoda; class Insecta; order Hemiptera; family Aphididae; genus Aulacorthum; species Aulacorthum solani. Next base: position 11,517 of record PVMI01039371.1, on the reverse strand, counting down.
ATATTTTATATCTGTTTACTATTCGTTATATTCAAGTGCGTTGGTGAAGTGCGGCATAAATATACGAGTGTGTCTTAACCCAGCAGTGCGACCGTCTTCGGCAGACTATTGTATACTTGGCGAAAATATATTATATTGGCGTGTATAAATATATACCTACCGTGATTGTTTATGAAAAGCCTACGCGATTACTTTTGATTGCTGTAACAGTAAGCTCTATTATTTTAGAATTAAAACATACATACTTTGTAGTGTCATAAAATACATTGTGTTCCAAACGTCTGTGAGTATAAAAAGCACATTTTTTATTTCCGCACTATTCCTACTCAATAATGATTTATAATTTTCTTTGTTCGGAATTCCCGTCTCTAGAAGTTTGGAACACGTTGTATGTTTATTTTTAATTAGTAAAATGTCCCTCGGGAATTATCACTTTCCCGTATGCTTTCAACTTCCTTGCGATAGTTCCCTTTTCTCATCCTTATATTATGGTCAATTCACAAGTAGGTTCCACGAAATATCCGAGGCCGATTTTTTCTGTCTTTACAGGTGAACAAATTCGAACACTTTTTTTTTAAAATTATAATCGGTAAACAAATATGACCTTGTGAAAAATAGCTATTGTTTTTATAATTTTTCTCGGGGTGAATGACCGTCGACGAGGACTCGCCCTTTAATGATCAACAGGTAAATTCATCAACAAACTTTGGATTACAATTTTTTCCGTCGGTGATTTAAAACATATTCTTCCGGATCTTTACTCATGATCTTACAAACCAAATTTTGAGCTTATACATAAAAAACCAATTCTTTTGTCCAATTGAATTCCATATATATATATATATATATAAGTGTCAAACATCCCAGTTGCATGAGTATACCTACCTTTTTATTTTTTTAAACATACATGATGGCTCAATTGGCTACTTACTACAGTTACCAACATTAATATAAACATGTTTAGCTCAAATGTACATAATATATAACGCTATATATAATATATACATAAAAAAGCTTCCATTTGTATAATAACTACCTATATTATTATTTTTTCAACAAGTAAAACCTAGGTACTTTATTTTGAAACATGATAATAACAACATTAGGCAGTAATATTATGCGATTACTAATATATTGCTTTTGACTGGAGACTTTAACGACTGAATTCGTTCAATTTTAAATTGTGTTATAAAATATATGTGTATCTTATACATAAACGAATCAAAATGTTCACGTGCTGTTCAACTGTTTACCATGTCTGTATAAATGTTGGCACAACAAAAGATGCAAATTTCATCTGTCAATTATTCATGTGTCCCGCAGTGTTATGTAGTTTTTACATTTAGTATTATACCTATCCTATGATATCATTTTATGTATAATATATCAGTGAGCGTACACTGTTCTTTGACAAAAATATAATACAGCCCTAGGGATATGTAACATAAATCATGTGCTCAAAATTCAAATAACCAACATATTTGACTTCGGGGAAATTTCGTCAACAAAATGCATATTATATTATAATAGTCCACTAATTAACGAGTTTTTGGTCGTGTTTGTATAATACAGTTGTTGTGTTCGGCTTCCCGGACCTAGGTTCCCGCATCAGCAGGTGACATTAATATAATAATTGTCAGCGATCGTATAAGGTGATGTAGATAAAAATCTCCACTAAGACTCTTTCATCCGGTTTAGATTTTGGTTCCGGGAAAATTCGTTTATCTTCATATCAAATTTGTTCCAATTGCCCACAGTACCTATATGTTTGTCAATTTTTAATTTCAAACTGATATAAATGAGTTTCAAAAATTAATATAGGTATAAATCTAAAATATAATATATTATATTCGTATATGTGCGTTTATTCAGTTAAAAAATGTTATTTGAATATTGTTTCGTTGAATAATGTTACACTTTAAACATTTAAAGCAGAATATTTTGAAATTGTTGTGTATTAATTGATTTAATATTTAGGCAATTATTTTAAATGTACAGCAATTAAAATTACATTAGCTTTGTATTGTTATTTGTTACTAATGCAATTTTGTCGAATGTTCGAGTTCTAGAATTATAAGAAGAATAAAAATCGTACTATTCATACTCGAGCGTCTCGAAGTTATGGGCCAGTGGGTCGAACGGCTGACCACCGTCGACCAGTGGTTTCTATTTTGTGGGCTCTGGTCAATTACAATTTGTATTTTAAATTCATAATTTGTCTTAAAAAAATGTACAATATTATCGATATATTCAGTTTAATTTAGTAATATTATACGTTTATAGTGCTTAAAATCAGTTTTTTTTTCGTAAACAGAAAATGTCGTGCTTGTGTGGATTATAAGAATCGAACAATTATCATTAAAAATAATTACATAAGTATATATTTTAACATTGTTTTGAATAGTATTACCCACGAATGTTATCATTTTTACATCAATCATTGAACCATTAAAAAAAAACTATTTTATTTTAATTAGTTTGAGAACCAATTGAAGAGTAGGTGTGTATACCGTTATGTTTGTTGAGAATGTGGCACGTTATATTCTTTATATGTGTATACCGCGTTGAAGTATTCACCTCTCACACACTCACACACACACACACTATAGTCGTAAACCAAGTGCTATAAATTTATAATGCTTCATTCATCAACGTTCTACCGAAAAAGTGAAGTACTACTGTAATAACTGATAAGTATGATGTATCAAAATTAAATTGGTTAATTATTTTTCTACAATGTCATACCAATAGACTAAAATTATTTTTGAGTTTGGATTTTGAGCAACATTCGTGAAATTCATTAAAAACATATTTGTTTCAATTTCATTAAGTGATGAATATTTAAGGACAATTTTGTAAAATGTGTTATAATGTATTGTCCATATTATAATAATTATAGGTAATACTTATTGAAACTAAATATTATTCAACATGCCTACCTATCATATACCATATGTTTTCACGATTATTCGATAACGTACGTTACTAACGGCTCAAACGTCTTTCTACAGTAGGTAGAGGATTTAATTATTTTTTAATTAATGAAAAAATATCTTATTATAACGGAAATATTTTCATTAACAAGGTCTAAAATTAGTTTAATAAATCACAAGTTGCCGTGTTTTTATATCCTATTTCTAAACTCATAGGTATACAATTATATTTTAACAGCTATTGAGCTTAATAATATGGTCTGATTAAGAATTTTAATGTTATTACAAAAATTAACGAATGATGATTGAATTAGATGAACTGCGGTTCCTAATGATATAAAATAATTATTCCAAAACTATATACGGTATGTTCTAAAAGTACCGTACGCTCGTCAGGAGGTCACACGGAGTGGTAAAACTTCTATAAAATACGTTGTTCAACAAAAATCGGGTTTTCGTGTATAGAAAATTATATTATATTGGTAATTTTGGAACTGTATGTATATATTGTACGTATGCATGTATTATTTATATGTATGTATAACGTACATGTATGCATGTACCTATGTATAGTTCATGTACATAGAGTACACAAGCAAAATTCTTAATTGCAAACCTTAAGCACCACAATAACTGCTACTTTACAATTAGTTAAGTATTTTTAAAATCATTAAGAATAAAATATACATATTACAAATATAGTATTATATTCTTATACCATCTTATTATTGCGCTAATATGTTTACAAACCAATTAATTGATTATAATATACTATATACTGTTTATTATCTGTAGGTATACACTATATATTGTACACTTACAATTTAGTATATAATACGAGTAGTTTCTGGTACCTAAATAATTTTCCTTCATTTACTGTTTTTAATTTTTATCTTTTGCACATCCAAAGAAAATAATTAAATCCGTACTTTTTGAAGATTTGTCTGTTCAAACTAAATGTATTTGTCTAATATAAATATATATGTTACATAAATACATAATAAATTGCATGTTATGTTAATAATTTAAAAATATAGTTAAGAGAACAATATGCGTGTTATTTAAAACTAAATAATATAGTTATGTTTTTAAAGTCCGTGGACAATTTATTATATTTGTAATATATGATCTTCTTCATTAGGCATTAAGTGATATGTTTATATATCAATCTAAACAATTATCAAATTATTTTCTTGTTGTGTTTACTCTAGGTACACTATATTATATGATCTACTGCGGGTATACGAATATACCTGTAAGCAGTATATGATAAATAGTTATTGTGTTTAATAAATTATACCTTCCCGATTTTTTGATGAATATACAATCCTCAAAACTCATAAGTCATAATGTATTTTCGATTATATCAAAGAAAATTAATTGTTTGAGACTCATAAAGTATAGTATTATTATAGGAATGTACTATTATATAGCGTTTATCACAGCCGTCCATACAATATTATAGAAAATGGATCTTAGACGGATACCTAATATTATAATAATAATTATAATAGATATTAGATACCTACGTGCGGTACATTTGTGACGAAAAAAATTGTCTTTCTATTATGCGTTAAAAAACGCGTACCTATATGTGTCTAGAACGAATCGTAAGTGATTATAGTGTTTTGTTTTAGAACGCGGCAGGTGGGGAGGGAGGCGGTGGGAAAGCCTCAGCGTGTAAGTCAGGAGAAATGTACAAGAGTGTGTCGTGAGTGAGCGAATGTGTGGAAGGGGGACGGGAGGAAGTACATGCGGACGATAAAAAGTGACAGTCCGGATCGTCAGCCAAGCCGCGCGCGAACCGGGTTACCGTGTCATAAGTCTAGCCGGATGTTGTGCTCGTGTATACACGTTTACACGTATATAATATATATACATATATATATATATATATATATGCTGTACAGTGTGCAGTGTACATACTTCATCCTGACCGTATGTCGCGGTCGCGTATAAGTACATATATAATGAACGGATTCAGTAAAAGTATTCCTCCTCATCTCCCCTCATTCACTCCCCACTACTTCCCTTGCGTCCACCTATATATATATATAGATACTATATGTGGCCATGTAGGTATACAAAACGTACTTACCTGTATAATATATGTATTATATTAAATGCTGTATATTATTCGCTCGAGTATACCGCGATGTTGAACGGCTGGCACCGCGAGCGACGGTCACAAATGGCTCATCCGAACTGGTCGCAATTTAATATATTGTCTCGTGTATACATTGTTATTTTTCTCTCTTATTCTCAATGACGTCATTACTCGCGTATGTGTGTTGCGACTCTGTACTTTTATGCGGTCGTAGTTGTCATATTATTATATCCGCACGTGGGGGCCATCGACCGATATTGTCCATACATTTATTTGCGGATATTATAACTTTTTTACGATTTCTTTACGAATATTTTCAACGTTTTCAATGTACGCCCGCGTGACACCATAAACCTATTATTCAAATAGATGTACTGATTTCGCCGAAAAGTGTATAATAATTGGGCGTATTAGTGTATTACTTTTCGTTTAAAACGCTCCACGCATCACCCTCGTTCCAAAACATCACTCGTTGCCCAGTCATCACAAATATTTTGAGCACAAATTATACGCATCGAGTAACACAGAGCCTCAAAACATAATATATGGGCATGCGTCATCAATTAATATAGTATCATATATTTATATCTCATGTGCAATTATAGGTACCAAATAAGTATATATTGCGATATATGAAAAATATTGATAAATATATATATTGGATCGTCATTTCACATAAAAAAATGTATGAGGTTATAGCTGACCATGGTTATACATATGTTTTTAAATTGTATAAGATGATAAGTATATTTCAATACAATGGCGGAAGGCTTATTATTGAGACAAATTATTTCCTCTTAATATTTACATGAGTAACGATAATAAACAAATAAGAAGAAAATCCATTTAAATTTAAAAAATTTTCAAATTATTGATAGCAAATTTAATGATTTAAGTTAAAAACAAGTATCAATATGTAATGGATATTATTAGAAAACTATATGAAGAAGTATAATGAGTGGGTAAATAGGTTCCACTGCAGTAGAGACAATATAATATATTTTAAGTCTTATGAACGCACCGGGCGTTGAAGTCTTTAAAATAATTATGAATAGTAGGTACCTATAGGTATAAGTTATTGCCGACTTCTAATTACAAAAAAATATTATCATTCATAATTACGTATTGGTTTTACATTGTGATTGTACTGCAGTTACTAAGTGTACACAATTATTGGCACGAAATTGTTTAAGATAGGCACCTATATTATTTTATCAATTAATAAAACTGTATTGTTATGAAATTGTGAATTTATTCTTTACATATAATATTTATATGTATGTGAGAACCTGCACTTAACATTATACGTACCTATTCAAATGACACTCACACTAATTTTATCATAAAATTAAAAACAAGCCGTGTCCGCTTGTTTTATTATATTTTCCACACAAAAATTATTCTATATATAGGTACCTACTATCTTTTCTATGGTTGTATTATTATTATTACCTTTGTGGCAATTCATATCTGGGCTGTTTCACGGTTGAACTGTATCCAACAGGCCCACAAGTGGGTCAATGCTTTTTTCCTTCAATTTTTTTTCCCCGCAATCGATTGTCCGGATGACTGGTGACAGCTCTGTGGCGTCGGCGTATCGTGTCATTGTCTCCGGTCGGTTTTTTTTTACATTCGTTAATCATTCTATTTAGCCTATTATTTCGTCTATATGCATTTGACAAACCGTTTTAGGAGTGCTGTTTTTGTTTTTTGTCATACGATGAAAATCCTGATTCGTTAGCGGAAACATCACTGCTGCATCGCCAATACATAAATATATAACATTAGTATCGATATATAGGTATTGTACATATATTTGACCTGTATTTATTATGAGAAAATAGATACTGTATTTTTAAGCATATAATACAAAGTTAATCATGGTGCACCCTATGAAATACAAATATAGGTACATAAAATTATTATATGAAGTGCCTATGTATAATGTATACATAATATACTACATATACTGCATAACATGGATATAGTTAGTCAAGTGTATAATGTATATATGTATTATACAAGTGTCAAAAACATATAATAGATAATAATGTATATTGAGCTCAATGCCGAAAATTATTTTTAAACAATAACGACGCCAAAATTATGAACACTTTAAGGTATCAGAATATCAGATAATTGAAAACCGGACTAGATTGATAAAAAAGAGAAAAATTACTCTGTCCATGAATTTATTATTCACAGTAGTAAACAATGAGAGTTATTGTGTATTATATATATACATAGTTTGGAATGTCCAAAGGGTTATGTAACTCGTAGCTGACTCACTGACAACGTCGTCATATGTCGTCATATAAAAATATTATTTTTGGAGCATTTAGGTACACACTAATTACCTATAACTAGGTACCTACTTGAATACCATATAGTTTCAACTTTTTTTCAATGAATAAAAACATAAATATCTACTTTTTTAGCGCGCTTATACCTACGAGCTTTAAATATATGTGACACAAATAAGAAAGAAAAAAGTTAGGAAAAACGATTTTGTGGTTTTAAGGGGCTTTGTTTACTATAAACTATCAAGGCAATAATAATAATAATATAACGGTGGCTGCATTTAACCTCATCAGGTTATTGTATTGTCTCAATGTCTAATTATTCAGTTACGATAGTTACAACACATGATTATTACGTCGGTAAATGTATACATATACCTACGTAGTAAGTAGGTATTATAAACTATAAACCATCAAGTCAATTTTCTCGTCTGATCAATTGTGCATGAAGCGTATAATATACCTAGCACACCGATATAGACCCTTCGAGCCTTGGGAGTCATTTGGTATAACGCGTCTGCACGGCCTTAGACGTTTGGCAGTATATGCATTATAGTTTCTGTAGATATATACCTTCCTGGTGAAGCTTAAGGTCTCTCTCTCAGCGGCGTATACACATCGGAATTCTTCACTATTCGCGCGACGAAATGTATAAATATACGTATAAGATAATTGTCGTTTTCCCCAGCTATGCGTGAGGTGTCCTTCGAGACATGTATAGCGCGGACAAATTATCCCGTTACCAACGTACTTCATACGCATGCTTGTATATTGTAGCTGCACAGCTGGACTGTTGGAATAGCGAATTGGTAGACAAGACCTGCAGGGTGGTCGTACGTATATAGAGTACATTTTATTGTAACACACATATATATATATATGCGTGGGCAGATCCATGTATTATTATATATGGTTATTATATAGTTATGCGCAATAAAATAATATAATCTGTACCGTTACAAATTTTAGGGTAAAAGTAACGAAGCAAAAATTAGGTTGTTGAGTGTGAGGCAGGCGGGATGACGAGTATGATGTCGTAAAACAGTGATATATCTCACCACCGACTGTATGGTAAATATTATTATATAACTACTATTCTACTACCTGCTACTACCGAGAAATTTGGGTCGAATCGCTACCGTTCGCTATGGGGGACTTATCGAGCAGAGCCCGCACAACTCTGCACAGAGAGATGCGCACCGATGAACATATATTTGTATATATATACAGAGTAGAAACAAAAATTTTCTTTTTTCAAACCTTCGCACCCGAAAGAGTAATAAAAATAAATATATATATATATATTATATGTGAGTGCATTTGTATTGGTACGCCGTACGCAGTACCGTAAAACTATTGACTGGTGTGTGTGGTGGCGAACTGGAGGCAGTTATGGTGTGTGTATATTATATTCGCTTCAAGGGTAAACGTATTACACTCGTAAAATACGACGTTGATAAATTATTGTTCTGCACCGCAATATGTGCGACAGCACTCCGCAATGTAATAATATTGCACGTGTCCAACGAAAATCGCTTTGTCGTCCGACCGATTTATATATATACTTATACTTATTGTTCTGGTCCATTTGATATTATTATTATTATTTTAACCGACTACGGGTTTTCGCCACAACCTACACACGTTCCGAGTGTATGTCCAAACGCAGTGGGCGGTTTGTGTGTGTATATATGACATTAAATTTACAATATGTTCGCACCCGACCCGGGATCGGACCTTTTCATTGTATCATTTTTGTTGTTGACGGTCGTTGAAAACCGTTTTGTTTAGCGGGCAAAGACGTATACTTACCCTTCAATATAACATTATATATATATGAGAATGTGACCCTACACCGACAACTGTAAAGTCAACTGCCGCGAATGGCACAGGCAAATTATAAAATACAAAATGTCTCCCCGTAAGATCCGTTTTTGTGAGACTCTCGTCGTCGCGTTAATGCATTTTACGATAACCTTTATATACACCACGTTAGGTTATAATATGTACACGATGCAAGTAAATATAAATATGTAATATGTATATGGCACCACCCAATGGGGTTACTCGATTGAGCACTTGTCGATTTTAGGGTCGTATTTAAAACATGTAAATTTCACTGGTACATTTAGTAAGTAATGAAAATTCCACCGATATTATAAAAAAAAAAAATAAATCCCAATTTGTGGGTACAACTATACATACAATATACAAATGTACAATTCAATATAATAATATGCAATACAAATAAGTAAATAAAATATAAATTTATCAACTGTGATTAAATAGTTCAAATAGTTCACAAACTTCCCACAGTGATAGTTTTGCTCTATCACTTAAATATACAGACGGGTTGTAATGCATTACATTACGAGAATAAATACTTATATGCGTTACGATAAAAACACAGATATTTTTCCATTTCCCAGATATATTTTCCGGCAGAAATTTTGACCAGACATTTTGTCCATCATTCTTATACATAACATTACATAATATTATATTATAGATTTTTGTAAATATACAACTGTACCAATACGTACTTGCTTACTGACTTATTTATGAGTAATAATATTAATATATTATATGTATTACGTGTAATGTAAGCATGTTTGTATATAATTATAATATTATATATTTATAAGTAGGTAGGTATACGTCAATACGTAAAAATACTTTGGAACACTAACGCTTATTGCTTCCTTTTTATTTAATACATATTATTATTATTATTTTTTAAGTATACGCATTTATTGATCAATTGGCATAACATATTTGGTTTTTTTATGTTTTGTTTTCATTCTTGCCGTCTATGTTGTTGTGGTGCACTTCAGGGTAAAAATCGAATTCCGTCTCAGTTTCTGTCAATCTGCAGCATCAGTGGACCAACAGCATCAGCGCCAAGTACGGTGCAATATTAGAGACAACTACACATTACGTCGCCGACGACTAAAACTGCCATAGCCGATACCCAACAGTCGTGGTATTATGCGATTTTCGTACGCGTCGGTGTTTCATCGGTCGAGATGAAATCGTCCGACGACGACAAGCACAGCATCGGTCCTCGCAAACCACAAATTCCAACTGATTCTTGGAAGTAAGTCTATATTGAGTCCGCATTGATATATTCATTTATGGTTATATTTTATATAATTCTCACACTAAACAAAATATACAACTTCTTTATGGATACAACTAAAATTAATTATCGTTCATAAATAAATAGGCACTTAGGAGTTAGAAACAAATAACATCTTTAAAGAAATAATCATTTTTAATATTATTTTGAAATTTTGTACATACCTAGATTCAAGGATGTGCATCTTGGAACCTATTTTTTATTTTGGATTTTTAAAAAGAATTTGTAGGCTCATGAAAAACGATTATTTTTTTGTTTATTCAAGTTCAATATTAAACTCCAACAGTCACATTTAGAAATGAGCTAGATTTTGAAATGAAAAACATACCTTAATTTATAAAAAAAATCCAGAGGGTGGTGATCTTTCTCAAAGATGCTCTTGCGACGTCCTGCAGTACATCCAACTGTATTTTATATGTTATTAAAACTAAATTAAACAGAAACAATAACATATGTGGTTTTAAATAATAATGATGCATATTCACCATATTCTTTCTTTGCATCTATATAGTTAAAATAATTATTTACATCCATCGAATGATAATTATTACTATAGTATATTCTAAGATTAATTAGTTATTTTTTTTATGCCTGAATAAATTTAATTTTCATGGTAGACCTACTTTTTGAAGTACCTACAATGCAAATGTACAATTATTAATCTTTTACTGATACGAACCTTATAAATTCTAATTAACACTATTATCTTATGCATTAAGTTTGTAAAATTATAACAATAATTTTATTTAGGTTAGTAGATTATTCACATTATTAAAAAGATAGATATACTTAAAAATCTGCAGTGTAGATTGTTGAGTGTTCCTGATACCTATCTTATATATACTATATAGTGGTTATTCAAAATATCTAGAACATATTATAAATAAAGTAATACTTTACATTCAGGTACAAATATAGAATGTATATATAAATAGTCTAGAATAAACTAATCGATAAAAATAAAAACTAATTTCTGACTTCAGTTTTCAGCCAATTGGTTTATTTAAATGGAAAAAAAATGATTTTAGTTATTTTGTT
>PVMI01039343.1:0-18085 GCA_008528875.1 Aulacorthum solani | reverse complement strand
ACAGTTCATAATATTTTTATTACGACGAGTACCTTCCATTAACAAACCGATTAACTATTGGTAGTCAAAATATTTTTGTATTGTTTTATTTTATTTTTCTCTGCTGGCTGCAGTGAGTACAATATTTTGTACGGACCCAATAACACGCACCGTATTTATAATTTAAACCATTCTACAAAATAGCTGCGTGCCTTTTTTTCCATGCATAATTTAGATATTAGCACACGACGAGATATTTTGTAGCGTGATTAAAAATGTCCACAAAACGAAGGGAAAAATCGGAACGCGGTTCGACACTTGTCGGCAACAAACAAACTGATGGTTTTGGCTCCGCCTACCACGTGGCATTCTACACCTGTCATAGTAATAATCGGACAACAACAAAATTAATTACAGTACGTTGATTACGGAAGAAAGGATATGTTGAGTCACTTGGGTATACAAGTCTGTTGTACGCCCGCCATGTAGTAAAGCCATGCCACCCTGCGCACAAATTGGTCTTCAAACTTCTAAAATAAACTAGAATGTTGTAAAATTTATTAAAATGTGTATGATGGACCATCGATTTATTAAATAAATAAATTATTTAGTAAGACCACGGACTTCAATATAATGTGAGTGGACGCTTTCCTAATACACTCTACCTTCTAAAATATTCTCAAAATTAAGAAATTATTTCCTATGGTATTATTATAAATAATATATTACACATATATTATTTATAATAATAGTATAGATAAACACTGTTATGTATTATTTAGTTTTTATGAAGATAATAACAGTCGAAATTACAATAATTATGGTACCTGCTTAAAAATGTATAACTAAAAAAATAATAATGCAGTACCTATCTACAATGAAAATTCGATTTACGTTTATAGAACACAATATCATCTATCTATATAAATATGAAAAGTGTTTTTTTATTACTACTTGATTCATTCAATCGACATGTGATATTTTCATTTATTTACATTAGTGGCACCATTCAAAACAAATGGTAGAACTGTTTCAAAATATATTAATGTAAAATGAGTTTTTACTAAAATATAAACTCAGAAATTGCTGAACCGATTTCAATAAAAATTATATCAATAGTTTTTTTGAGACTCTGAAGGTGTTTTTAGTTTCTTTTTCAAAGAATATGGTACTATATGGTGGCTTACACATGGATTTAGTTTAGCTAATAAGAATTGAATATTTTTGTGCTTATAATATATAGTAAGGCTGCAATTTGAAACAAAATGTTTTTATTTAAACCATAATAAATTACATAGAATACAAAAAAACATTTAGATAGCTTACATGATTATCTATCCCTTTTAAGCTATTACCTTGTGTTAGAGATAGAGAGTAATAATTCATATTGGTTACAGAAATTTTATGTATGTGATTTTTTTTAAATAAAAATACAATAAGAACTAATTATTATTTATTATTTTAATGTGTACATCAAAAGGCAAACACTTCTAGGTCAAATTTTACAGTAAAGTCAGAGGTTGCTTTTAGATATATCAGTAAAATCTAGACAGTAGCTTGAAACTGTCATGCCGACTGAATAATGATATTGTGCCATATTTTAAGTTCGTTCATTATTTCAATGGCAAAGTTGGTTTATACAACTAGTATATATAAAAATATATAATTTATATGGATACACATAACAGAAATAATAATAATAAAATCATTATGTTAATATATATACAAATATTTTTTAAATTATCAATATAATATTATGTATATATTATCATAGTTTTATGTGCAATGTTGTTTATATTCGACGTTCGACATTAAACGATCTCGCACTATAACAATAATAACTAATATAATATGCGTTTTGCATAGTCATATAATATTATAATGACAAGTACTTCAGACGGCGTCGATGTAGAACAACGACACAGTTACCAGCCATCTATATACCCAAGTATAATAAGGTTACGCGACATCGCGGACTTTTGGCGCTCGTTGGCGCAATGACCGCCAGCGCATAATTTATAGGAAACCGACGAGGCGATATTTCACCCCGCGATATCCCTGCAGGGACTTACGGCCAGCGCTCTCAGTGGCGGGCTCTACTCGTATATAATGAGATCGGGCTATTCGATACGTAGGCGAGGTAACGAGTAACCAAAGCCGACGCCGCCGCCGCCGCCACTGACACCGGAAGGTGGTGGGTCTGCTCTGTGCTGCGACGATGCCCATGGGAAAACGTCGGCAACCAGGTACCAACCCTAATTACTTCGGTTCCGACGCCGCCACTGCGTCCGACCATATAGGTACGATGGAGCTACCGTGCAAGTTACCTATCCGCCCCGGTTGGGCCGGAGGAGTATATTATTATTAGATTATTGGGACGGGGCCAGCTGCTTGAGTGTGCTCGAACGCCTCAGACATAAGCTAAAATGGTAGGTTGATAACACCGCGGACGACGAAATATCACCAAGGATAAGGGTTGTACCTTGTACACTGTACAGGATATGTTACAGTTCGCTGAGTAGTGTACCTATAATTTTACCTTTTCTCTAGTCTGTATTCAGATTTGTTATTATGGAATCACGTATAATAATTTTGGGCATTTCGTACACATCGTCTTTCCGATTCTCATCGACGAGCTTTTTTCAGCGATTGTGTTATGTTATATTTATTACGTTTTTTTTTTTTATTGTGCCAGTCGTGTTGTTAATCGATATATCTGTTACTATCAATATAGTCACTTATGGAAAAGGGTAAATACGTCAATACTAAAGACCTAATACTAATAAACGAAGCTGGGAGCATGTGTTGCTGGTGTGGTTGGGTGGTGTGGAGACGGAAAATTGCGCTACAGATGTGTATTGTTATAATAAACGAATATAAGTATATAGAGAAAACATTGAAATCAAAAACCAAACAAGATTCTTTAAATCCGTTCGAAACTTGTAAGAAATATTCATGAAGTATGATACCTATAATACGATAATATTACGTATTTATGCTATTTTTTAACTATGCTCAACAGTGTGATCTGATCAGAAGTCGTGTGAAACAACATGATAAACGATACCCGTGTTCACCGTGGAAACTAACAGCATGCTCCGTCTACTATATGATCAATTATACTGAAAAAAGGCGAATAATCTGTAGAAATGTGGTGATTTAGATAGGTAATATGACGAATTTCAAAAATGTATAAATTGTTAAATGACCAAAATACCCCTAAGTTAATTTTCAACTGTTTTTCATTTGTCCTAGAATATTGCCTATTTTATTTTATTTTTATGATTCAAGATATTTGTAAGTTTTGAATACTTTGAATTAAATTCAACACATTTCACGATTGTCAATTAATTGCATATAATCGGACAGAGAGTTCTGTCCCTCATCATCAAATGCTATAACAATATTATTTCCTTTACATTCTATCATACATTATCTAAAATGATAATTATAAGTCGATCTATGTAATAAAGGTTGTATATTATATTATATTATATTGCATTCACACTGTGTTCAAAAATAATTTAATTGTAACAATTACCCACTATTTATTTTGGGGTTACGTAAAATCCCCTAAACTCGGCTGTGTAACCACAAATACGGATTATTTCAACACTATTTACACATAGAACGGTTTCACGCGCATATAACGCCCTTACTACAATATTATGGAAGTGGAAAAACAGTACGTGTCGTAAGCACCAAAGTATTTGATATAATTTATTTCGACAAGTACCTAACCTACCAACTTATTCGTCTTTTTTTGTTTTTATAGGCTTATAATTTATCGTTTGAGAGCGTTCATTGTTTACGTTCACACGCACGAGCCTGGTAAAATGTCTGTGTGAAGTTTTCGGACGTTCTTCCTCGTTTTAAGGGAAACTGCATGCATACTATTATGTACCAGCGTGTATTTCCAGTTCTTAGATGGCGTTACAAGATTATGCTAATAGTTATCGAACACCGTTAAGCCATGGTGATAAAATTAATTTAGCAATTTTTACCCCCACTTCCTTTTAGTTTTACAGGAGACACCAAATAATAGCCTTTTACATATTTTATGTTGTGGTCATGAGTTGTTCGAGGTAAGTTAATCGCCACGTCTAAATGTCATGTTCGGCACTCACCGTGAGATGTATAGCCGGTGGCAGATGTGGCTTGTCACCCGTGCACTCTTGGAACGACGAGCTCCGACTCCTTCGGGACACTTGCTGGATCAGCCGACGTCGGCGGACCATCACAAATGCCACAGACGCACCGGCCAGTACGGTGGCCGCCGATAATGCACCCACTAGCAGACTTATCAGACGGTGGCTGCCACCACCCCCACTGCCGATTACACCATCATCTCGATTTTTTGTGTGTTGGGGCAAACCTGGAAAAAACAATAATGATATAAATTAAAAGGTAATAATAAAAAAAGTTTTTAAAATATTTTTTAAAATCTAGGCAAGCCGAACGAACTGAATATTGTGCAACATTATAAAATAATATCTATATTATATTTATGGTACATTGGTAGGTACACAATATTTGCACTCTCGATAATAAAATTATTATAACCCATAGGCTATAATGCATTATAGAGTTGTGTATATTATTATTTTCCGCCAGCAGACGATAAGCTGTGAGTACAAATGTATGACTAGTGCGTAGGATATTTATAAATAATGCATAACCACTGAAGTTCTCCAGTCGGTGCTTGGAATGAAAATATGTTATTATAGAGTAAAAACAAATCCATTTAAAAATCTAAGTATTTAGATAATTTATATTTGTTACAAATACTCTACTCGGAATGCAACATACGAGTAGTAATACTGAAATAATAAAGGCTATTGAAATTCCTCAACATATTATCAATATCCTACTACATACTAGGATCTACGATTTGCTTAATACGTTCTTCACTGAAAGTACCCAGAATTTCTCAGAATAAGGGTTGGGTTTACTACAATTGCGTTGTTTTACGATATAATATACAATATAGTTTGCCCTTTACTCTCTAGTCAATAGTTACTTGTCGTGGGTGTATGATATCTTGATAAGAATTTGCTTAAATCTAAAATATCAATACCGTTTCAAAATGTACATAATGATAAATATGTAGGAATCCCTTATTAAGCACTAAAGAATTAAGGTAACTGTTCAAACATTTATTTAAACAATTACTTACAAAAATCGTGGAATTTCGTTATTAGTAGTAAGTCCAGACTACAGAAGAATTTAGGTCAAATAATCAAAAGGGTCAAGTTAATTAAAACAATTAATTTGAGTGAGTTAAATTTAGTCAACATGAAGAATGTTAATGCATAAGTTATAGTTATATTTAACTATAAAAGTTTAAAGTTTTAATAAAAAGAACAATATTTATTCAACTTAGTAAGTTTTCATTTAATTACTACCAAGGTCACACATAATATATAGTGATTCAATTTTGCGTTTCATGATAGATCGTATTTTACTTATTTTTTGACATATTAGAATCTTTTTGCACTGTATTTGTTACATTAGAACAGAGAACACCAAACCATGTTATATGATTCAATGTCTTAACAGAGTAGAGAAGAAAATATCAAATACTTTTTATATTTTATTACTTTGACGGTGTTAAATATTTATTTGAGAATTGAATTATTATAATTTTAATGAAGTATGATACTTATTATATTCAATTATTTTTTCCATGTTTAATATTTATTTGAGAATTTGTATATTATACTTTTAATGAAGTATTATATTTATCTTAGTATGCCAAAATAACGCTCGACGATATTACCCTAGCGACCGATTCACTGCGACCAAATTACCGCGACCAATTTACGCTACACCAATTTAGTACTACCTAAGCAAAAAAAAATTAGGAACGTAAAATTTGTTCATCTATTTATACAGCACACAAATGCTCGTAATTCGATAATCAAACACATATATAAATGCCATCAAAATTGGAAAATGAATATCAA
The DNA here is from genome assembly GCA_008528875.1 of Aulacorthum solani. NCBI lineage: Eukaryota > Metazoa > Arthropoda > Insecta > Hemiptera > Aphididae > Aulacorthum > Aulacorthum solani. The sequence goes on along the minus strand of PVMI01039343.1, from coordinate 12,140 downwards.
AAAGTGGAGATTTTGTTATAACACAAATGGTTCTTACTTCATAATTATATGCAAATCCGATGAAATGTGCACATAAATAAAGTCACTAGAAAATGTGGAGTTAGTAAAGCTATGTATACATAAATACAATCGTGAATATGTCTATGGGTAGAACTAAAACGTATTAGAGTGCAATATAAGTATAAGTCCACAATGCTGTGGTACAGTAATAAGTGGTATAAAATATTTAATTTGTGCTGTAAATTATACTACCGGTACCCTAGCTTGCATACTGATTCGATAAATTATTTTGTTACGCATAATCTTAATCAACCAAGTTCTACTAATTCATATAAGTTATTGATTAAACATCTTGGATTAGATATTAAAATATACTTAATAGAAGTTTTAAATACAAAACATATCTGAATTCGTAATAATGAATTGATTTAAAAATAATAACAAAATGTTTGTAATAAGAGGAGCATAATATTATACTAAGTTTTCAACAGTTAAAATTATGTTTAGTTATGATTGAGAATTTGTACTATTTGCGTTTGCGTGAGGAGTAATAATATGTGAGACGTGTATATATTAATATATTATATGAGAATATTCTGAAAGCGGTATGGTGATGTTGGACTAAACAGTATGTGGGAGGAAACAATTTATATGCATATGTGTCTCTGTTTGGCAGTATAGGAGAATAGAGAAGTGAAATATATTATAATATAAAAGGAGAGATAGAGAAAAACGTTTAAAATAAAAGTCGTTTTAAACCGTAAATACAGCTATAACGTTCCAGAATGTCAACCAGGTGAACTGTCCTATAAGAGTGTAAAGGGGGAGCACACTGAGCAAAAGGGGTTGTTTTAGCATCTCTGGCGACCCCAAAGGATAAGGCTACCGGCACACGAATCTACTAAATTATTGCAGATCCGTTTAAATAAATGGTCCGGAGGTTCTGTAAAAAAGAAAATCAGCGCTTTTGGTTTGTATGCGAATATTGTGTTGTAACTTTGGTCGCCATTTTTCGATTCCTGAACGGGGGTATAAGTTTTGAATGTTGATTACTATTCAGCTTGTTTATTATTTTTTTTTTTGCATCGTTAGAGTGTACAGAAAAAATTCGAGGGGCTTACGAAAAAAAAAATAATAATTGAGAACCATTTTTTTGTGAATTATGTTAATTTAAATCACAAAAAAAAAAACAGCATGCTGGTAAAACTCGAAATTTAAGTTGCGTATATTATTATGTATATCAGCTAGTATATGGTATGCATACGCATCAGTTCGTGCACGACATGAAATTAAATGTGAAGTTTATGTATTGTTGTAACTTATTTATTATGAATTATTAATTTGTTTTAGAATTTTAGACAATATATTTTAAACTTAACAAATATGAATGGTGATGAACGTATTGATTTTCTGTCATAATATTGTACAACAAAGATAAACAACGCCATACAGTTTGTAATGTTAATATACTTGACCACATTAAAGCACAGGTTTTGTGTTAAATTTACTACATTTACCTGCAATCACCGTACAACATTTTTGGAAGTTGGTATACAAATACAATAATACATATTTTAATACAATGCAGTACATTCACTTGGTGAATATAATATACTAAATTTAATGTGTAGGTAAAAATAAAATATATGTATGTTTCTATGAATAAAGTGTGTGTGCATACTGCATAGGTACATATATCTTCATTTACTATGAATTGGTGCCGTATAAGTCTTCATTAACATTTTTATAGCCGGCTTGTTTAGGACGAAACCTGAAGATGGAAACATTGCGAATACTATTTTTTCGTTTAGTTGCATAATGTTTGGATGCGCCATGGTACATGTTATAAATATTTTATATGGTTTACTCGACCATAAAATATCAGAGAATTTCTCTTCTTGAATAATATTCCTGTACATTATGTCTTTTCTTTCTTATTTTTACTAGTAAATTTTTTCCACTTAAATCTACAAATGTATGGATCTAAATAATGTCAAAGATCGGATTAAGAAAGTTTTTTTCTAAAACAATTGATTTTATCATAATTCAATCAAAAAAATATAGTAAGAATTATGGATTTTATATTTACAGTGTATTTACTTTCGCTTCAAGTATTACTAGAAACAATGAAATATGTTTATAATATTATATGAATACATATGACGGCTTATTATTGATGAGTAATACTATATTATATGCAGTATATAATGATTTATAGAAATTTGAAAATTATGTTTTTTTCACAATTTTTATTTGTATACATTTTTAGTATTTTTGTACGTGAATTGTGCAGAATGTAAATAAAATGGTATTGTAGTTTCCTGGCGTTTGGATATGAGGCTAAATAAATTTAAGTGACTTATATAATGTTACAATAATATAATTTAAAAATTATAATTTTATATATTCCACCCATGTTATACAACTTCAAATATTTATATATTCAGAATAAGCTGAAAAAGGGCGGTATTGTAGTTAGGGTCTAAAACACAATAAGAAGCTCAAAGAGATGCGTTTTTAGATAGTTTATTGTTTATTAAATAGCTATGAATTACATTAAGATTTTCAAAATAGTTTTTTGTGTATTAGTACTTATGGCGTATTACCCGAATCAGTTGCTTCGAATTTATTTGTGTTCATATCACGTGGTGTTGGCTGAGAATGAATTAATCACTTAAATAATATGTACATATATCATATGTGCAACATGCGAATGTATACATTTATTTTAATCGTCCAAAATAATTTAAATGTGTTTAAGTTAAGTAACACGAAATGAATTTAAGTGCGCCTTTTATATATAAAACAGGCTTATTTTCACAAAACACTAATATTATGGTAAACAAAATACTACAATGTGCACAGTGGCGGTGGCTGCTATGTTATGGCGAAAAGATGGTTCGATAGTTTTCATCCGTAGGTAGGTACCTTAATACATATATAATATACATACTTACAATACACGTATTATTACACATCTATAGACACATACGCATAAAAATATATATATATATATTCACATCATGGATAATGTATATAGTGTATATGGCGTGGGATTATAATATTATTGTATCCGATATTGGGGTCACGAAAACGCGTATATTCACCGACACGAAGTAGTATAATATGCAAAAATTACGACCGATAAAAGTTTTAAAAGTATTAAAAGCTATAAACATTAAATATATCAGATGAGGGTGTATAACGTTTTCATATATTTATTGATTAAAAGAATGCGAAAAGCTCATAAAGATAACAAATGTATATCGACACTATAAATGGCGCGCGATCCGACCGGGCCCGCCGGAGAACAACGCACTGCCGCTGCGTTACGTGCATTATATATTTATAATAGAATATAACGCAATAGGCCGAAGACGACGATAATCTAAATTATTCCATTAACAATACAATTCGTAAGTATGAAAATAATTCATACGGTATAAAGCGTGTGCACCTATATAATATGTACGAACGTATTTTTATTTTTATTTTTTTTTTCGTAATACGATTTATCGCGCGAGAGTCGACGTAATTGGTTTTCCGAATCATATAATATACAAACACGACGCGGTAATAATATGCCCTCGCAACGGTCCACCTTAAACTCGTCTATTTTACTATAGCGTTTCAAAAACGCATTACACTCCGATCCGGAGGAGGAGTACCCAGAGGAGTTGTTCCGTTATATTATTATTATAGTAACGCGTACCCGTGAAATAACAATTCAGTAAACCCTGAAATTTAAATTACGGACACTGCCCCGGCTTTGCAGCTCAGTAGTAGCATACATTTGTCTCGGCCCGAGCTTGTTGCTGTGGAAAATTTCAGGCAAATCAAATAGCAGCACCGTCCCGGTATTATTACTGTACCAGATACCTGCACATTTCGAACGAAGTAAAATCCAAAACGTATTGCATTGTGTGCGTTATTATATTGTTGGTGTGTACTGCAATGAGCTCGTACCACGTACGTACCTACCTACCTACCTACGCATGCGATGTGTATTTTATATGTTAATACTTAATGCCGGTAATAGCATTGTGTCCGTCGTTAATAAATTCTGCACACATACATTATTTCGACTTGGCTATGATAAGTATGTATTGCACTGTTTGTACAACACGTGTATAGGTATATAATATAGTGTTGTAGACGAGTACTGTGGACCTTTGATTTACTTGGAAATACTTGCAGACAAAAATCGAAATCCATCGAAAAGTTTTCACTGTCGACAGGGCAGTTGCGTCTATTGAGCAAGCTAGTTAAGTCGTTGTTATTAGTTTTTAATTCGTAGATATATACAACACTTATATACACTGCAACCGGCGAAGCTCGAGTCTGTGAGTTCATTAAGTCATTTATACACCCCATAATCTAGTTTAATAACTTTCAATTACTGCTTTTTTTTGCCAATTAAACTTATTTAATCCAGCTTAATTAAAAACTGCAATAATGTAACCTAAAGCCAATAAAATTAATTTCAACTAAATTTATATACTCGCGTTTTTGTTATACATATTTTTTTTTTGCAATTAAGCCACGATTATATCTATAAAAAAATGCAGGGTTTGTAATTTAATCTTAATTTAAACAGCTCTCGCTGTAGATGTTATTTCGGCATTAGGTTAATTGTAAATATTTAACAAGGTTAAAAAATAATTTGCAAGCACCGAAAATTGCGAGCAAGATAAGTTGTGTAGCTTTTGAAGATATACCGTGGTTGATGCATATCATAAAATATTATAAATACGAGTACCTACATATGTATACAATCATAGTGTAGTGCATATTATTGTATCACGTGTTGGGATTTTAAGGGTGCATACTTTGAATCAGCGATTATTATTATTTTATTTGTAGAGTACAAATAACAATTACGTATACCTACAAGAAGAAATTAGAAAAGTGGTGCACGAATGAGTACGCGTGTTATAGTCCAAGGTTCATTCATAGAGCAAATAATTCATGTAAGTACTTATTAGTTATTAATGTTTTATAATTATAACATTTTGGTTTTATTGACTTTACAAGAAAGAAACATTTTTTAACTCTCACCTTGAACTTAGCACCAATCATTTTTATATGTTTAACACATAGTGAGTTTTAAGTCAATATAATTTGTTTAATTTATATTTTTGGAATAAATTTCTGTATTACAGAACTACAATTAATAATATATTTAATACTTGAACATAAAATAAAAAAATGTAATGTATTGTTTTCGTATTTGTTAAAAAGTGTGAAGCTACTTTTTTAAATACTCTAAAATGTAAATAAATAATTTCATTTTTTAAGTATAGGTTAATAAAAATAAAAATAATTTTTTTAACTTTAAGCTGGATTAGAAAGAAGAATAGGTTGTATTAAAGTTTATTATATACAATATACATATTACATATTGTAGTACATTATTTATGATTGAACAGTTGGCCACAACGTGTGGACGGCAAGAACTAGGACAAACATGGTGAGATAATAATATTAATATCTATATAATATTATCATAATGATATTGAAATTAGTGTTGATTTCACGAAAATCGTTTGCCATATCGGTACCGAATACATTATAAATAAATTCATCGAAATGCGAGGAGATAATTTGCGTTCGCCCTAATCCGTCTTGAACATGGGGCCATGATACTATAATATACATTATATGCACCGTACACAATGTTTCGGACAAAATAAAAATGCGACTTCATTAGTCGGCTTGTTTCGGCTCATTGAAAGCCATTTACCCCCGCGCACTACATAATATATATATATATACACACACATATAGTAGTGTGATTACCCGCTTGCTCGCAGTGCTATTATATATATATATATATGTATGTATATATTCCGTCTACAGAGCGAATCATTAATCCGATGACCATTGTCTGTTCCGAATGTGCAGTTTCCCAGTCCGCCACCATGGTATATTATATACTTAATGTCCTGAATAATTCAATTCAATTAATGGAGACTCCTGTACACAGACACAGACACAGACACACACACACACACACACACACACACACATACACACGAGCGTACGGGTGGCTCCGGTCATTCTTCGGCCATATTATTATATTATATACTCTCGCTAATACGGTCTTTCGTCCTATTTAATGGATTAACGCGCACTATAATATTAAAAAAATGTGCTCGATCTGTGTCACAGTAATAAGCGTTGTTGTTTTCGATACCATAAAATAAGTATACAAAATACGCTACAGAATTTCACCATGCATAATATTTTAATGAAATATAATATTATTCACTATTTTGTGTTGAATAAAATAAGCTACAGCATTATGATGATGGCAGTAAATATTTTTTTCGGTTATCGCAGTTCAAAAAAGTCGAATTATTGTGTCTAATGTCTATCATATAATGTGGTAGACGTGTCTCACTGACAAAGTGAGTTGCAGTTTTTGGAAAATTTTTAGTTTTTTCATTTAAATAAAAAAAATAAATAAATACCTCCAACAGGTGTGTTTCTCTCTTCTTTATGGTCGGCCGATTTAACTTCGTCCCGTTGTAATTCGTTGCCGCCGTTGTTCGACTTGACGCTATTGTCGTTCGGGAAGAAAATCGGCTCTTCCGCTTCTTCAGGGGGCCAAATTCCAGGCATGACAACTGAAACGCAAACAAAATATCTCCAAGTATTACACTGTTTAAATTAAAAATATTATATTTCATCCATAAACTTTAATGCTCGAGGTGACTTAATATCAGTTGGTGCCTGGTTATCAACAATAGTTATAGTATCGCTCTAAAGAAAATACGTACCCACAGATAGTGTTACAAAAACACATCGCATAAAAACCTGCATAAATATAATATAATAGAATTATTGTGTATTATACGTTCGTAAATTGACAAGCAAATTAATATTCTGTAATATTTTGTACTTTTTATTATTGAATGACACAATATCGGGTTCGGGATTATATTATTTATGACAATGGTATTATTTAGTTGAGGCTTTCGTACTGTTGACCTGGTACACAAGTGAATAGTGAATTCTTGAGAGCGATACCAGTACAAGTAATATTCCATCGGTGAAGTTGATAAGCATGGATAAACAAACGCAAAGAATTATTGCAGAAAGCTCGTAATGTAATGTACAATAAAACGGAATACTTGAGTGTAAACAACGTAAACCAGAAAAATACAATTGAAAAGTACTCGAACGTTACTGAAGTATACAAAATGTGGATCAAAATCAAATAAATAGGTATGATGACGTATTACTTTTTATAGAAAAAAATATTGGTTTTTGGCCACCTATTGTATTAGTTTTTAAGTTACTTTTTTTTTATTATTTTATTGATGTTATTACATTTTGAAAATAAATCAAATTAAAATATTATTTTATAGTATATATAGATTATAGACGTATTGTAATCTTTGATGGAAAAAAATCATTCAATTTTAATGTCAAATTTTTTTTTGTGAGATTCGGAGATTTATTGCTTCAATGAACTGCACCAACATGATTTGATGAATTTAAACGGTTGGTATTTGCAAAAAAAAAAGTGATAGCTTCAAACTTAACATTTAAGTTAAGTTGAAAGATTAATTAGTTCAAAACTCAAAAATTTCCTCTGATAGTTTCAAATTATGTCCAGTGACCAGTTTTATATAAAATATAATAATGAGTAGGTACTTACACTACTATAAAATATGCCAACAGACAACAATAATAACATTTACCAAACGAAATATAATTTAACTATAGTGAATAATTTTTGACAACCACAATTTGAATTTACAAGACATTTTTTGACTATCTTACCAAAACACAACTATTTACTACTGTCACGAGTATATCTACATATTTTTACTTATTATTGTAATGAATTTACGTAGTTATTGTTTCTATATACTATTATGATAATACGAAAATAACAAATTGAACAATAAATTGGTAAAATCATATATATATATTTTTTTTTTTTTTAAATAAAGGTTTAAATTAGAGTTTTGGACTTTATTTAAACAATTTTGATTACTTATAACAATAAAATATAAATAATAAACAAAAAGAAAGTTGTCTACACGTGGTGTTCTTTAATAACTTGGAATGCGAAAGACACGCGTACATAATACATATTATATTATATCGATCGGGAGATGTCGCCCGATTCTGATACACTGGGTATTATATACACATGGTAATAACAATAATAATATTATTTCGTATAGATACCAAACTTATATTCAAATGTGTCTACGAATAGTGCCCGTAAATAATATAAATTGCTTGGGGACGCAAATTTTATCGTTTACTTACTATACAGGGTGATTCTTTTTTTACGTAGTTCATTCATTTTATTTCCATTATTTTATTTTTTATTTTTTAAGATATTAATCTGGAGTAGTGCCAATTATTTGCTTGCAGTAAAATTGCGTTCTGAACTCAATATTTCATAAGTCTTATTATTACTATCATATTTATTGTTTAGATTTTTATTTTTAAATGGTTACCCTAAATTGTAACTTGTATTGTAAAGCAAAGCTTAGTTCTGTAACATGTCAATAAATATTAACACCAAACATTGAACCACAGAGCTATAAAGCAGCATATTGAATTATTTATAAAACCATTTGGTGTGTGTATACCTGCGTGATAAAAGTGTCAAGCGGAGTGACTACAATATAGATCTGCAATGACATCTTGTTACACTATAAAACAGTATACTACCAGATAAATATAAACTAATCTCATTAGTCGTTACTATACGCTGCAATTGGTAATTTGATTTAGCCGAATATACTATCCACTATGGTATCGTTTTTTTTTTGGCGCTATAGTGGCTTATTCAGGTGGTGGCTCGAAAAATGAGTTGAGTGTATCTCATAATAAACCGTAACCGCGAGGTAGAGAAATGCCCAAAGCATCGAATAACCCGACTTTTCTGTATCTATATCGTGTATGCATATATTGCGTTATATAAGTATGCAAATTGGCACGCGCAAGGTTTTAATGACAAAAGGTCGTCGTCGGCNNGCAGTGTCAATTTCTGGGCGTGGGATAGAGGAGAGAAAAAATCGGATCACTGATGAATACGTGACCGGAATATTGGCTTTGAGAAAAAATTCGCATTCGCCTCACGCCCTAGTGGTAAAAGTAAGAATTGGCGGGAAAAAAAATGTTGCAAAAAGCAATTTCTCTAAGCTTCTTTTCTTCGGTGGCCGTGGCGGTGCGCAGAGTTCATTATTAAATTAAGTTCTTTCCGGTTCCGTTTTAATGCGAGTGAGGAATTCGATTTCTCCACGTGTCCCTGTATCACGGCGACGCGCCAAGGTGAGATGGTAATAATAATATGCACCCGCGGTGTATACGACGGTGCTGACACACCGCTGCAGCGAATCCGGGGTAAAGTACGAAGGGATGTTATTTTTGCCCTTTAACAAGAATTTGACTTTATGATTACATCTTTCCGGCCAATAAAAGCACCCTCTACGGGAAGGGTCCTCTATCCTTTGATACGGATTTCGTTGCTGAGAATTATTATTTCCACTTCCTGAAAATCAAATGTAATAAAATGCACGTCATGGCCTAGAGAAGAAAGCAATACATAAATACTTTAGATTTAGTATCTCAACTAGACTAGCGAGTGAGCGACAATAATAATCATATGAAACATGAATACATTATGCATTAAACCAGTGTAGGTACCTGCATGATATTATACTTGAGAAGTGGGGTTATATTTTATACGTACATATTGTGTACATAATATTATATAACAATGTTTATACTTTAGAATATTATGTGATTATATATTTTTATTTTATTTAAGTTTATATGGAAATGTTTGGTGAGCTTATGTCGTAAAATCACAGTATACTTATAACCACAGCCCACAGGTTACATTTCATTTATTTTTTTTATTACCGATAACGACTTTAGAACAGAACTATGGGTTATAATATTATCGAACCACTATTCCGACATAAACACTGTATATAATCGTATCAGAAGGAGCTGGTGCATAGTAATTTGATTTTCGAGTTGGATGTATGATAATCACGTTACCAGCTACTTTGGAGTATTTAAACAATTACACGACCGAGTCGACTTTTGAACGTCTAAAATTCAAATTACTCTTTTTAGAATTAATTACGATTATTCTTTTTCTTTGTTGTAGTAAATCAAATTAAATGTGTATAATTGTATAAATATAGGCGTTAAAGTCAAAATTATTATGAAGATATTTTAAATTTTTTCTCCTCTGGGAATTTCTTTTCTTTTTTTTTTCTTTTAAGTTGCGAACGATAATTATCGTTATATTTTAAGTGAAATTAGAATACACCTATATTTTATTTATAAGTATAATATAATTATGTCCTTGGCTTTCCACGATAATACAGAAGCGATTGGATTATGATAAATAAACTCGACGCCATGACAGTATGACACAATAACGTTACCCTTATATTATAATATATAGTACGTATGATGATCGAAATTGGGGTACGTCATTATTAGTTAACATCAAACGCGTTCGGTTTTCGACCCCATTGCGATATATAATAAACGTTGCCTGCGGGTTTCCTATGCACTGCAGAGCATCAGACAAGCTGATACTTATCGATAATTAGAATTCGACGAGCTACCGTTATTATTATTATTATTATTATTATTATTATGGTAGAGGATAAACGATCAGGTCAGATTCGATTAAATCTAAAGTGTCTTCCCCATGAATGAGTTTTCTATTGGAAAAAAATGTATATATATACAAAAAACTTTATAACATCACGCGCGCTGGAAGGTACATTTTATAAGTATATGTGTGTGTGGGAAAGTATATACGCCGTGTTAAAACGACTTAGAACTGGTGACGTACAGTCAGGGGTAAAGGGAAATCGAGTCCTCAGGGACAATGTGGACCGGAAATGAAATTCTTGAACGTAATTTATTTGTGACAAAATGGGAGCAGCAAAAACCTAAGAATAAAAATAACTCGACAAACGCGTTGTGCTAAGAAACTCTAAAAGCTTCTCATACAGTGTAATATTATATACCTATATCACGCATACTTCAAATTTAACTCTCTCTTTGAAGAACAACTGGTATACTTCTGATACAAATATACAATACACATTCTGTGTCTTTTGGTGAGTTCGAGTTAATTGTGTTGTTGGTGGCTATAGGGTAATAGGTATTTATTTATTATATTTAATAGATAATATTGTAATTTTTTTTTACTAAGTGTAGGGTGGATGCCAGACTTGGCGGTATAAAACATATTTTAATATCAAACGTTGAATAACTAATAATTCGATATTACTTATAAATCGTGTTTGCAGGGCCACAGAAGGGGAGGGGGACTGTTGGACATGAGTTCAGGAGCCCTACTATTTTATGTGGATGCACTCTATAAAAATATCTATATTTTCTAATAGGTACTATTTAAAATAAGATCAGAATAATTTATAAGCATAACAAAACATCAGATTTATATTGTATACCTAGAGTTGATTAACGAAATTTAACTTGACTTGCCAAGTGACCATAACAATATATATTAGGTATCCAAATAATTACTGAGAATATTTACTTACTAAGTTTTACAGTTTTTTTGAAACTCTGTAAACTGTAAATATGTGAGCATAATTCTAGCGTGAACTAAATTTATATAATATTATACACGTTCATATATTCATATAGGTATACAGATCGGGAAATGGCAGACGTCGTCGCATGTAGAATAATATAGTGGCAGAAATTGCTGTATGACCGATAAGAGGGTACGCACAGCGACGGCAGAGTATATTTGACGTTAAGGAGATAAATGTAGCAGTCCTGACGTCATTTGAATGGATCGAAGTGTCGAGCAACAGAATGGAAACGGAAGTTTGGCGAATGCTCGCCATGGTGCAGGTAATGATAAGACTGCGACAACGATGTCGAGAAGGGTTTCAAGAAGGAAACAGTATTAAATATGAATACTACGGAGCGAGTTCAAAAGTGACAATAACTCAAAAGGACGATGCGACGACGACAATAGCTGCACCAACTAATAAATTATAATGATTTGGTCGTGGTGAGTTTATATTTTATAATAATATGTCAAAGAATATCATGTTCTAAATTAATGCCACCGAATATGCATATTTTTATTTGATAGATAG
>PVMI01039329.1:0-18418 GCA_008528875.1 Aulacorthum solani | reverse complement strand
ATATATATATAAATACATAAATATTACGAATGCGTCAAAAGTTAAGGCATTTTAATGACGTTTTGCAACTGAAGAAATATCACTTATTTAAAAATATCATTACGAAGGAAGAATTTCAACTATTTGCATTAGAGAACATTTGAATTAGCCTGTGTGTAACGAATGGTCAATGGGCAATTCCTTAAAAAAAAGCCAAAACATTCACTAGAAATAAAAAATAATGCATCTGTAATAGTGCCTGACTTAGTTTTTTTTTATTTGAAACAAGTTTTGAATTTAAAAATATTTATTGTTTTAAATTTAAATAGTAGTTATTAGCTGGGCTGCATAATTGCAAGTCCTCTACTAGAATATTTAATTTAAAAACATTACTACACACATTTAATTTACCATTGCCACTCATAATATTGAATGTTTACGTCCTACAATCATACAAATCTGTTTGAAAAATTACGATTAAAAAATAATGATATTCAATCGAGTGAAAATCTTGGTACCTAAAAAAAATAGCATGTTAAAATGTGCACATGGCCACACGATATTGTTTTCTCTATTTCCAAAACGTTGCTAATCATTAGCTGACTACTATAGCATAAATTGTGAAACTTCATTATTAATTTTAATATTTGACTTATAGAGAAAAAATGAATGTCCCTTGCATACAACGATGTATACTTGAGGTCTAAGTAATACACAAACGTGAAACAGTTGTCCTTTAGATATACCTGAGTTTGCCGTAAGTAATTTCTATTTCAAGCCATTCTGAAAGAGATATTTCGTTGTATTTTTTTTAAAAATTGTATATTTTTGGATGAATCCACAACTTTTTCAACAATTTCAGACGTAATCCCATTATCAAAATAGGGATTTAAATACGACCAATATATAATTTATTGGTATCTATCAATAATAAACTTATGATGGACTTGCGTGGCACTTTTTTTCGTCTTTTTGTTGACTGATATCTAAAGTAACTACATTACCTGTATCATGACTGTCTTTTAAACTAGCTTCTGTTTCTTCAACACTTATACATGGCTGGTACTCGATTTGAATTTTACTTTTTTTAAGGAAAACATTTCTTACATAACTCATTTTATTTTATTTTAATACAAACCGATTGTTTTTACTCACGCATAAGTAAAATTTTAGTTGCATTATTAATAAAATCAAATATAATAATACAAAATACCCAAGAAGGTAAAAAGGCAATAGTATTTCAAATCATATTATGTAATATTTTAATCGTAACATTTTCCGTTGTTAACATTAAGTGGTACCTATGTAAAAACAATTAATTTAAGAAAAAAAATGTTAATTTATGAATGTTCAATTATATTTTTGAAACTAATGTACAGTGTCGCATTCCGAAAACCTACGACTTTAATCATTGACGACATATTCGTTGAAGCTTGTCATTACAACTTAACGTGTTGTAGAAAAAATTTTCATAAAAATGACAACTGCCCAGTTGATTTTTTATTTTGTGGAATACCAGGATCATTTAAAAAAGGTTTTGCAAAAATTTCAATACATTCTTCTAGTAATTCGTTATCACGATTTTTTCAAGATTTTGTATTGGTAGTATCTGATTGGTATATGCATTTACATATAGACATCTAAAAAAATATATATAAATTAATGTTGTAATAAGTTGTGTGTGTTTGTGATTTATTCTATCGTAGAATATTTGAATGTTTAACAAAAATAACCGTTTATTCTCATTTCTCACAATTAATAATATTATGATAAGTCTGGATTCTATAAAACCTAACCTAACCAAAGTATTGTTTTTATATATTATATAGAAATTGTTCGATCAGAAAAATAACACTTTTTATTTTGGTGAATTAAGTAAAATTATTTTAAGTCCATTTGAGATTGTATATTAGGTAGGTACTTTTACGTAGTTATAATATTAACGATTAAAAATGTATAATGAATTATGTATAATAATATGTACTAACTTAAATAAACTAGGCTGCATATTAAAATGAATATTGTGTATGAACAATAATACGATTAGCATTAAGTATAATTTTACCTATAATAAGGTCATAGAATAGAATATTGATTATAACAAAATAACTTAAAACAATTTTTTTTTAATATAATTAATTACAAAATATATCTATTAAACAGCTGCTTGAGATGATCGTTGAATATCTATTATGTTGTTTGGTTGATTTTCAATAGCTTACTGAAATTTCAAACACAACTCTATTTTCATCACCTTAAAAGTATTTTCTACTCCTTTTGAAATCAAACGATTCAACCTCGTAATTGGTTGTACTTTTTTGCAAACCTGACCCAACCTAACCTAACCTGGAATGATAAAGTCTTATTCCTGTCGTTCAAATTTAATATAATCTGGAAAGCATAATGTGTACGTGTCATTACTATCAGTTTTATCAGCACTTTTCAATTACTCGATGACCTGCAGATAGGATGACTAGATGAGTTTCAAGAGTTTTGTTTATTACCATTTAGCAGTTTGATTTTAATAATGTTCATATACTTATTTTTAATCAAAAGTTTTTTAACATGTATCTATAGCTGGGTGATATCTTTTTTAAAATTAAATACGACTAGGTTAGACGACTATCACTATCCGGCAATAATGCAATATATTATAGTTCTATAGGTAATTTCAGGTACAGATTCAGGGAGGGGCTAAGGGGCTTTAGTCCCTCCCCCTTTGGAAATATTATAAGTTATGTTATATGTCCTTATACATATGTTATATGTTTATAATGTATGGTTGATTTGTCTTAAATTCCATAAATTAAAAATATAAATTAATTAATAAAACTGTTACTATTGATATCAAATCTTATCTATAATGTTATTATGCAATACAATTAAAACTGTATTTTTCTGGGAAAAAATTAGCCTCTCCCCTCAGTTCAGATTTCTAGATTCATGCGGATGCATAGGAATTCTATAATAGAGTGTAAAGCTTGGATATGGAGCAATATTTTTGTAATTATGCAATAATCAATTATTTTCAGATAGCAGGCCATACATTTTATTTTAAGTGCAAGTATATTCATTAAATCATACTAAGTTTTTTTGGATTTTTAAGCGCATTTTCATACAACTTTCACTAAATAAATCTGGTCATGTTTAACATGTATAGTATAATATGATATACGAATTTATTTAAGAATCGAATTTTTTATAACTTACTATTCTCGGGCTAGTTATACGTTTATCATTTAATTATTAAAAAATATTTTGATGTTTGAAAAAATATTAATAAACTATAATAAGTGTTATTTTAATATGTGCTTGTTTATTTAAAATATACCAATTTTATATCATGCATACATTAAAAAAAATATATATATAATAGAAGTACCTATTGGCTCTGACTCAATATAACCTGTACCTATGTTAAATACTTAGGTACGGCTCTTCTTCTTTTTTTTTTTATTAGTTTTCAGTATGTACTATTATAGCTCGACAATTACATATTGGTACGACTTATTACAACGATTTACATTTTATAGAATATTAGTATATTCCAGTTGTAAAGCGATAAGAGCGAATCAAGTAAAATACGAGGATACATTTGAGAATTATCTAGGTACTTCAACGAAAAACAAAAAAAAAAATACACCATGATATTATTATTACCCAATAGTTTATTTTATTATAATTTTTAAAACATTTAGAGAATATATTATTAATAGGTAGGTAGCAAATAAAATATTTTGTTTTTTCCTCTGTGTGAAGTAGGTACAATCTTATTTTTGTTAAGCATAACATGCAGACTTGTAGATACAATCTAAAATTACAGCATAAGCATTATTATTTATTATTAATTACCAATACATATTAATATTATAGAGTTTCATTGCATACACTATTTTAATTACGAACGACAAAATAATGAAAATATATCTTACAATATTAAAAAGAAAAATATTCATTATTTTTAATATTTTGGAACTGGTCAGGTTGGGGTTTCTAATATTCAACTTGTGAATGTTTAGAAATTCCGAGTACCTCCATAGTTGCACTAATGTTGCAATAGTGGAATATGTTCAAATTGATTGGCATTTTTTTAACGCATGTTAAAGGGTATAATATTAAATATATTATTGTTTTTAGGATATAATGTGAGCATCAAATAGACAATTAACACAAAATATATGTTATGAAAGCCGAATAATGAAGATATATTCTCGGAAAAAAAACCGTTTAATATAAAGATAAGAGATAGTTGAGCGAGTGACGATATGGGCCACTGGGACAGTATCGTACCAGTGTGCAACAGTTTAAATGGGAAATCATAGCATTCGAAACACAATTTATATTCTTAGCGGACCTATTTACCATAATTTATTATAATAATATGGTGTGTGAGTATAGGGCGTTTTTTTAAATGTTAAGTGCTAATAAAAAGGATTTACCAGTGACGATATTATCTACAATCTACTAATATATTACGAATGTGATACGACCATAAAATACGAGAGTACCTACACCATTGTATTTAAATTTCAAGTTTTAATGCCAAAGTCTAATACTAAAATTTGTCGGTTCGCTTATAGTATAATAGAAATCTAAAAATTTAATTAACTAAAAATACGTATATTTACTAGACATTTTTGTTGATATTTTGTTTTAATAAAAAGACTTTCCAATCACAAACGATTATTCTATTAAGTACCTGGTATACTATTATACGCGTGGTCGATATACGTACCAACCTTCGTATATATATAAAGAATAAAGAAACTGTAAAGATAAACTATATAAACCACAAAGTAAGCAAATCGTAGAGAAATATAGATATTTTATTGTTTTATTATACTTGGAATTACAAAAGTTTTAAACTAAAAAAAAAAAAAATCACGTAGGTATAATGTTTATAAATATATACAATAATTTATAGCTATTTACTATTTACCTATATTGTATCTGTTTTTCTTTTTTTATTATTGATCTAAAGCTCTAGCTGTTTGTAGGGGAAAACAGTTGATTTCAAACACGTATTTGTATGTGTGGCAAGGATGTGTTGCTAAAAACACAGGTGGTCACCCATCCGAGTGGTATAAACGACGGTTGATAAGTACGTTCATAGCGTTCCCGAAGATTGATAGTCGACCGCACCTCACCAAGCCACTGTAACTGTTTATAATAAATGTTAATAGCTTATATTCCGCGTGCTTATATAATATATACCATACAGATTATTCAGTTTTCGTACACTATACCTATACTATGTAGCTTACAGCATATGCATGTCATAGGTATATAAACTTATCATTAAATAAAATTGACATAATTCAATATATTCTGATGAAATAGTTTAACGAATTCATATGGTATATATCTATACAACAGCTATATGCAATAGATGCACACACGTTGTAATTGTGATTACCACGCGATGACGGATGAGGAAATTAAAAAAAAAATTGTCTGCTGCTCTCTTTCTCATCCTTCACTCTATTTAGTGAATCTATTCCTCGTATCTTCTATACGCGTAGGTAGGTAGACGTTGCAATAATCAAATAAAGGATACACCTACAAGTTTCGGCTGTGATTGTCCAACATCAGTTTCGCCACACACTTATAATAATACTGGCGGTAGGTACTGAGAGGAATACATTGCAACGTTATGATATGCTTTGAAGTAATTTCAAAATATGTGTATTGTGTACCTATTTTAACGTTTTTCGTTTTTGATTAGGTTTCTTGGCAAAAAAATTAAACATTCGTAAATTAAAAAAATGTATACTATAGCATTTATAACACGACTCGTATAACAATGTATACCATATAGAATGAATGTCGAATAAGAATCAACATTACAATTGATTTATAACAATTTTTACCATACAGGCAACTTAAATTAATGTCGAATAAGATTCATACTACTTTATAGTATTCCTTACATAGTATTATGTACATTGTATAGTAATATATAAACGATATTTATGGGCTAGGCCTTATTTTGAACACATTATCGGGAGGGGGGGATTGGTCGACCCCCGGGTACAGTCTTATTTATGGATATTTTATACTTATATACTTGTATGTATATTCTAGCAGTTACCTACTTACCATATTGGCGTAAATATGGGGGGGGGATTGAAGGGACTTGGACCATCAAAACTATGTTATGTTCCCCAGCAAAATCAAGTCCTACTATCAGGTAAGGACTAAGTAGATGTCATTTTTTTCTACAATTTTGTAATTTAACCCAACAAATATAATTTAAAATTTTATTTTTGTAGTACATTATTTCTTTAATAGGTTAACTATGCAACTATGGCCAATAAGATTTTTCGTGTTTTTCGTGGAAAATGTTTTGAGAGAATAATAATGACCGGACTACGGTATAATAATATTAAATATTATTTAATATTGTAATATTTTACCATAGATGCCTGTGTGTGTTTGTCAACTCTCAGTTGTGTATTTTACTCAGTTTGCTTAGTTGAAGAATATAGATATTGAATTTAAAATAAGTAAATAATAATTTGTATTTGTTTGTCGATAACTATTATAGAATATAGTTGCGGTAACTTGTAGATGGCGAAGACCTCAGGGCTTCGAGACGCTTTATTTAAATCTCAAAAATATAGGTTAGTAAAGCAATTTGGCCAATTTGCGACTGTATTACTTATCATTACAATAAACACATAAATATATATATTAAAAAAGAACAAGCTTTTTTTTTATGAATTCTGCGTTTCCGATAAGGCTATTGAAATTTGTTGAGATTTTTCATCTTATTTTTTCATTTTTGGCTAGTTTGGGAGGAGAAAAGGACAAACGCACGCACACGTATTTCAATAAACCTGCCATTTCTCACCGAGGTTTTAAAGTATTTAACGAATTTTATTTGTATTTATTTTTAAGAGCTTAGCCGGGTTATTTAGCTATAGTAATATCATAGAATAATAATAGTAATAATTCTGTGGTAATATGTACAATATAATATAATTGATTATTAACAACTGCCAACTGTTAGTGATAATAATACGCCTAGTAACACAGGAATGCTAAATAATAAGCATTATAATTGTATGGTAGTAATAGTAATATAGGTAAAGTTAAGTATTATGAGATATTAAGTAAAAATGGCCTTATCAATGTTCGATAATTGATTTAGTTTTTAACCACACAGCTGGTAGAAGTAGGTATAATAATACGAGAAAAATATCTCAGACTGTAATTAAATAACGGGATTTGATTAAATTTGCATATTAAATTATATTAAATGGTGTGTCCATATTATAATATTATATACCTAATTATTTGGTTCATGGCTCATACAATTATATTATTTTACTGAAAAGTAAATTCATGCCAGAAATATAATATAATTAACCATGCAGCAGCAAAATTGGTATTTCGTTGGGTTATTTTTTTTAAGAAATCAATTTTCAAAATCGCATCGATAACACGTAAGTATTTAACGTGCAATGATATTTCGAGGGGACAATATTAGGTATACACAGGCAATATACAATAATTATTCGTATCTAACTAAATGTTATTGAAATTTAAATCACAGGACATTTTTTATATAAGCTTTATATTAAATTTGTACATAACACATAGTAGGTATGTACTTGTACTGTGTGCCTAAATATATGTGTATGTTAACGAATAATAATGTGATATATGTGTATATATTATATGCATGTGTATTTAAGTATATAGGTACTATATAGGCCGAGGCCGAGGGCGAGGATGCGAACTTGATACCTACGTCAAATCGCACCGAACGCATAACTTATTGTTATAAACGGTCGTTTTAACGCTAAGTAATTGCGAGTGTCTGTATACCGATAGCGCGCTTGTATATATAGTAAAATACCTATATAACCTAATTACGAATAAATATATATAAATATATAGTGAGTTCACCTTCGAAAACACTCAATCGCTTTATTATTAATATACTACCATCTAATCTTAGCGATGGTATTCTTCTTATTGTATGTATGCCTGGCGACTGGCACTGTTATAAGCTTCTATCCAGTACACCCTGCAGTGTCGTAGAGTGAAACTTGGTGGCCCTAGAGCTTATATATGGGACGCGGAGACCTCCTTAAACATAGAAATTAAATTATTAAATTAAATTGATGCTAGAAGCTAATAAACAAAAATCGCATTAATAATAATCTCCTTGAATTAAATTTGACTTACTGAATCTAAATTTATTATTTTTATATTCAATATTCATAATATTAATTCAAATATTGAGCATAAATTATGTACCTATTCATAACACCTTTTGTCTGAAATATAATTGTATTAACACTGTACTTGCTTAAACATTGAAACAGTAAATGCTCATGTATCTAATACTATAGATATATCGATTTCCAGTTAAAATAGAAAATTCGTGTTGACTGCGATTAAACTGTAAATTCTTTTTTCTATTCAGTAATTCGAATTAATATTTAATAAATAACAGCTGATTCTAGGTGGGCGTTATTTATATATCAGGGCTGTAAAATTAGTTATTTCATATAGAATCGAGATATGGGAGGGGGGAACTTAAAATTTCTATTTAAGTAGAGATTTTGTTTTAGGGTATAAATGCATTATTATATTGAAGTTCTTTAGAACATGTTGCTCTCAAATTAGTAATTACCTACTATAAAGTAGTATGAACAGTCGTATCAACAAAATATTTCATATTTTACAATTAATAAAAACAGAATATAACATTAAATTTAAAAAAGATGCATATAATTTTTTTATTTATTAAATCAATTATTTTTAACAGTGTCAAAAATGTCTTTAATATCAATATTATTCAATACATTTTTTTTACAGCCATAAACGATAATGCCTGTAGTTATTGTTTGTATGAACAGCCCACTATATCTGCAGCCACGACCCATCGGGAAAAGTTCTGATATCTTGCTACTATTTACTAACCTACTTATATATTTATATATTCCAAACAATAACATTGCACATACTTAAATTAAGTTTTTAAGAAATTCCCCATCATATTATTAACACAACCAATTATCAATACCTAACATATTTATATAACTCATTCAATTTAGTCATTTAGATAACATTATCTGTATTATAATTATTAATTTTTTCCCTTCATCGATTTGTTTATTAGTGCAGTGTTAGTGACTTAGTCTTTACACTTTGGGTACAGCCTAATGAGTAATGACTATATTAAGTAATTTTCAATTTATAATTTAATAATTAGACTTAATATTTATTAATATTAATGTTATGCTGTAATAGCTTAAAACTTGAAGCAATTTAATCTAAAGAAAAAAAAGGATTCGAGCTTTATCGTAAAAATAATAACTTTTAGTGTACTTTTAATGTCTTGATAAAAGTACTACCTCCCCCAACTTGGGAGCTCAGGAGGCCCCGACCACATACGCCATTACATCACTGACTAAGCTTACAGCTTAGAGATCCCATGAGTCCCGCATTTTACGAAATTGTACATTTGTACCGTACCTATTTGAATTCAGCATCCTTGTCTACGACAAAATGTTGTTGACTTCATAATATGAAAACAACACTTTTGTCACGTATTTTGAATCATCCATTCAGTATCATGCCCCTTATATTTCTTATACTTTCAATTATAGTTTTTTTTTACCAATTTTCATTGAGTATATCTAAGTCAAATAGTTTTGTATTAATTCCAATATTAAATATTATTTTTAATTTATTCAAGTGTATATTATATAGGTACTTCACAAGTCTGAGGAAAAGGAATGTACTAATAACCTCGAGGTAAAGTACAAAAAACTACATAAAAAAAACTAAAAATAATCTGTTCAATGTCATTGTGTAGGTATAATATTTAAGTTGAGAACTAGTTTTGAGGGTCTATCATGTCCTTAGCGTCCCTGTCGCCATTGTCGCCTTATATATAAACTAAAAGTATGATTTAAAATGTCCAGTATTTGAAAAAGAAATTCGAGATTCCCACAGTACAACTTATGGAGAGGTTCTTAGATTTTTCATATTTGAAAAGCTCTTGCAGGGCAATCATCTGTCAGTCTCATTCTCTTTGCAGAATGTAATGGATTATGGCGAATTTCAAGTCGGCGAAGGGGTTCACGATTCCGAGCTGAATACATAAATGGGATTTAGTTTTCATAATATATATTTTCTATTATCTGTATATTTTATTCCATCCTTCTATTTAATACTGCATGCTCTCAAAAAATATATTTTTATAATATGCGGAAAAATGAAGTATAATACTGATGTTACGTATTGTTATTATAATGTATTCTGCATTTCATCATGGTAATAATTAATCGTGATGACAGCCGCATCATAGGCATTATATAGTATGATAATCAATAATAGTATGATATTATTGATACTATAAATAAATAGTGAGTAGAATTCTAGTAATAGATTAGTGTTATAAATTGTGTATGTTTTTGTCAAATTAAAGGCGTAAGTTGTAGGTACACTTAACATTTTGGATTAAAAAGTATCTAGTCAGAATATTATTGAAAATTTAATTTAAAATTTTTGATTCTATCAAATCAACACTATTTTTAGTAGTCACTACTACTTTTTTTTGTATTTTTTATTTTATTTCGGTAGATATATGCGATAAACTTTTGACACACATCACAGTATGACATAATCATGTTCATAGTAATATTTTTGTGCGATTTACGCATTTGCTGTATATCTATATGTATATATATATATATATTATGTATTCGAAGTTGCAGTGCTCGCGAAAGAGACTGGCGAAAGGTTTTTTTTCAGACGGGGAAGAATCGAGAATTATTCCTTTCACTATATAATATAATATATAATAACGAAGAGTAATATTTACACACACACGCGTTATATGTGTACTCGTATACTTAAGTGTGTGTATTACATTGAAATGATGAACGCCTGAGAGGCCATATCGTGATCATCTTTATAGTTGTGTAATATTATTATTCTATAATCGACCGATGTAATGGATACAAGCGTATTATCATTATATACATAATACATTATATTATACAAATGGCAATATTAATACCTATATTACATTATACTCATAAATAGTTGATTGACGACGTTTATATTGTATGCATAAAGTTATCGGCGATACTTGTATTTTACGAATTGATAGGGTAATTATACGTCTTAGACTTTTAGGTATATAGCTATCACTATGCCTGTAATAATTTTTAATAAACAATTATGGGTAAGATGTAAATATCTAAATTGGAAATGAATTATTAGATGTCTCAATAATAAAATATAATTTATATAGGTAATATACCTACTGATACAGATACTTAAGTACAGGGCGCAGGTTTAAATGTAAATGTTCATTTTTTCCCTCACCCATTGATGATATTATATCAATGTTTTTCCATGCATAAAATTCGTTTCATACATGAAATAACTTAAAAATGAAACTTATATGAAACCATAAGCTAGACCGCATAAATGAAAAAAGCAAGCCGTCGCGGGGCACATGTGAAACATTATTTTGTATAGACAATTTGCATGAAAATTGAAAGGATAGTTTATTAGAGGGAATAAACAACAAACATGGCATAAATCAGAAGAATTAAGAAAATCATTAAGAAAAATTATTCTTTATTTTAAAGTCACATTAGATTTTTGTCAACAGCTGGTCTAACCCGCCGCATCAAATGTTCGAATGTTTCACATAAAAATAAATACTGAATGGGTAGATGTTATTTATTTTTCTTTCTTAATTTAATGCGTATTTTTATTGCGTAGTATGTTTTTACCTATATGTACCAGACAAAACTACAAAAGCGGCGGCGACTACGCAACAGACTGACTAACGAACTTTTTGTCACATACAGGCAGATATATAATATCTAGTAGTATATTATATGAATAGGTCGTTTTTTTATGACACTCGTAAAACCATGATAACGCCAATTTACGTACATTTAAATAATCGAAATAGATTTTTCAACTTTTGTTTAAAATGACGGCCGTGCAATAATTGTTAAATGAAACACGAGTATTCACGTAAAATGGTTTATTTTTATTTTTAAGTACCTAGTCTCAAAGTAAAATCACCTATTACAATAATTATACAGAGGATAATATTTTTGAGGGTTTGACATATTGGTTTAAATTTTATTATTATTTGATTTTAAAGGTAAAAATAAAAAATAAATGTTGTTAATTTAAACGAATATTGAATTGTTTAGAGACAATATTTGGACAAACTGATACGTCATACTCTCATTTAATGTTTGTGATAGGTGATTTTACTATAAGATAACTCAATAACAGAAACAAACAAATATCTTTGTGTAAATGCGTTTTGTCTATAACGAGCGTGGGCGCCAGAAAGAGGTAACAAACAATGCGCTAACATCCTATTATTATAAGTCTTAATCATTCTTATATTTAACATTGTATCAAATATACATTTTATGGTCGTTTTTTAAAACTGTATAATATTTATTGTTTTTTATGATATTCAAATCATTACATATATATATATATATATACATCCTAGTGCAAAACATATAACAGAATACGGTAGGTAGGTACTCCCTATTTTAAATTGATCAGTATTCAGTTTCAATTGTTATATTATTATTTATTACCCATAACAAATTACCCTTCATATATATATTTTTATATATTTCAAATTGAAAACATACGTCCGTTGGGTTTGTCTAGATCACTCTGTATTATATGCAAATAATTAATCATAGTTTTTTAGTTGAACAACGAGTGTTATTGAAAAATGTCAAGTGTCAAGCTTGTCGACAATTATAGGGTAAATGTTTATTCATCTAGTACTTTTTGCAAAACTATTAAAATTTTAGCGTTGTATGGAAAAAACATCTGACATTTTTATGCAAATTTGTAAAATAATAATATAAATTTGAAAACAAAAATGAAATGAAATATCTTTTATAAATAGGCGATACTAATATTTAGATATAATTATTAGGTGATATAAAATACTTAGGTTAGAAGTGGTATATAATATATATACAGTAGTGTAATTAAGTAGAGAGGCACTAAAATAAAGAAAAAGTGTATTTATAAGTTAAAATATGATCTTCGTTAAAATTATTGCATAAAGTGCATTTATTTCACGTTTTTCCTGTTGTATAATATGCCAACACATTGTCAAAGTTTTTGAATAATCTGGGTTCCAAAAATAATCCAATAATATTATTTCAAGAATTATGATTATATGATAATCATAATATTATTATTTTCAAACAAGTTATAGCACCTTTTATTTAATTAACTCTTGTGTACCTACCTACTTAAAATTATTCAACGATATGGGTACTATTTGGTTTTTAAATGACTTTTAAGTTATGGTTTTAATTTTGATGAACAAATGATTTAGTACCTCCCTAGGTTTTAACCAGTTCTAATTTTAAATTTCTAACACAGTGTCAAATTATCGATTTACAAAATGCTAAATAAAACAATTTATACACACAATCCCAATGACTGTCGACATACAATAACATAATAACATACTTTTTCCACTTAACACTTCCTACCTAGGTATTAAATATTTATAATGTAAATGGGTAGGTAATAATTGATCACTAATAGTTTTAAATTGAAACGCTCTTTAAGTAATCGTGCAGTATGGGCGGAATTGATTAGTATCTACTGTATGAAATACTATTTTTGTAAAACAATCGTTAAAGGAATTCTGTATAGTTGAATATAATATGAAATAGTTTTAAAATATAGTTAAGGATAGGATTGATCCACACGCGTTTTAATTAACTATATTATTACTACATTTAACAATTAAATGTTTGTAGCTAACTATAGAGAATAATTTTGAAAACAGAAACTAATTCACCAACAATTGAATATTTTTAATCGACGTGAGCCGCAACAATAAATTATGATTTATTCAATACATGACAATAACTTTCGGTTTTCCATTCGGTTTGTACGAGTCGTGCAAATCAAACATTTACGGAATCTCGATATGCTGTATGCTAAGAATTCGTATTAGGATTTGGAAAGTGTTGGAAAATGGCTATGCTATGGAGTGACTTTGAGTGATCTAAAGAAGTAAAAAAACCACATCAATTGTTAAATATTATCTCATAATGTACATACGTATACAGTATATAATATACGTATAATAAGTACATGTATACATTTTTTAATAATATTTTTATCGTTCATAACATTAAATATTATATTATTTCTAAATAAAAACCAAAAGGGACGAATAGCAGTTTGTAGTTTCGACATGTATGAATATATAACCATTTAATAATAGAATTTCGAAGTATGACGAGCGATGATGCACTAATGGATGCTATAACATATATTATATGTACACATTGTATTCATAATATATTCACATAAATATTATGCATCTCGTTTTATATTCCATATAAAAATATAATATGCATACTTTAAACCTTAAAATGTTGTTTAATAACTTTTCTTTTCGAGAAGTATATTATATTATACAGAGTGATTCAGCAAGCATGCTTGCCCCTTTTTTTCAATAATGCAATCGTTCAAAATCTGATATTTTAAATTTTAAAATACTATATACTAACCATGTTTTAAGAGTATTGAGATTTTTTTGTACTACTCAAAGAATGTCCAGTGGAAAACAAACCTTTGATTTTTTTCAAATGTGATACCCTATTTTTACTTTTTTCTTTCTAATTATTTGGTTTGTAGTTTTTCTGAAAACGTATCAAAATCAAAATTCAAACCAGCAGTTTTGAGTTATTCAACTTTTTGTGCTAAGGACATAGGTTCATGATTATCAGTTGGGAAGATAATATAGGGAATATGGAGATTGGAGACTATAAATATTTAATAATTTATATTGATCCATCAAGATTTATAATTTTTTTAAATAGTTCAAATAAAAGGTCCAATATTAGGTACATCTATTTTATATTTTTGCATAGTCATTTTTAAGGACTATTATCCTCGGTATAAACACTGTAATAACTGAAAATCTACTCATCAAAATATTGAATTAGTTGCATCAAAATGTACGATATACAACTAATCCACTAAATAATGAACAGTAAAAATCTTGTTCTCATTTGAAAAAAACAGAAGTTTGTATCACCACAGCACACTTCTTGAGTAGTACAAAAAATGTAAAGAGTTTGAAAATATATGGTCTTTAAAAAAGATATTTAAAATTCCAAAAATCAGAATTTAATAAATTCATTATTAGAAGAAAAATGGGGGCTTATACTTAGTGAATCATGCAGTACAGGTATACATTTATAAGATACGCAATAATGTATGCACTGCTTGAGGGTTTGTTTTCTTATGAATTAAAGACCGGAGCTTGTAATGTTCAATCTTCAGTTAATAATTAGTATATGATTTTATGGCAATAATATAAATGATACTTATATGAGCTAGGTACATAATCATATTATAATCGAATTCTTTTCATGGTAGACAATACAAAAAACAGTCTAACGTCTATGATTGTTGATGTAAAATTAATTAATATCATGTTAACTATAGGACAATTTAGCTGACTTATTTTTTAAAATATTAGTTTAATGTTGTTTTAGTAAACTACTTATTTTGATTAGATCGCTGAAAGTTCTTCGAACCAAGAATTCAAGTACCTACTATTGTAATGAAATATTGCATCTCCATAGCGTAATACGTAATGAATACTTGTTCAGACAGTGTGAAATGTCGAGGTCATAAAATAATGGATACGTTTTTTAATGAAGATTGTTAACTCATCCAATTTTAATGATAAAAATAAATAGGCTTTATAGCAGTAAAATGTAAATCATAATATACGCTTCACGCAATTACCAATATTTGATGTAATTTGATGAATTTGTGAGTCTTGTAACTTGGCACTTGCAATAAAATAACAAAATATTATTTAAATTACTTTGCTACAAATGTACAACATAACCAACTTATTACCAGCTACGTACTTACCTATAAACGAAGTCATCAACATAAGTATTGAACGTGAAATAGAGAACATATTATGCTTCTATTAGACTATTTAATGTTTATACTATACTATGTGTTATAATTGCATAGATAGTATATGTGCAATTTTTTATCATACAAACTCTTTTTCTCAATATTATATTAATAATTTTAAAATAATATTATAAAACGTATAATTTAAAAGTGAATCAATCACAGTTTCACCAATGCTTGACGGTTATGCTATAACGGCTGGTAGAAAGAGTCTCCTCAGTTTTTTTTTAAGATTATGTTTATCATTCATACACAGTGGATCGAAAACATTTTGAATTTATCAATAATAATAATAATTCATGGCGTGATTCTCAATGGTTTTGTCTTGTCGTTTTATCGACAAGGACGAGTGGGAAAGGTTAATATTTTAAAACTACAACTCTATAATTCAATATTGGACATTAATAGGTCGGTGGTTTATTTTCACAATTAAATTTATTACAGGAGTTTTTTGAAAGTTTTCTACAATTTTCAAGACACTACCAAAACATAAGGAAATATTTCATATACAGTTGATGTTGAAAAAAATGTATTTGTGTTCGATCAAAAAAATTAAATTTTTTACAATGATATTATTTTATGTATTCACTATAGGTACAGATGTGATAACTTTTGAATTTTTACAAACAGATAATGTAGTATACTCGTAATTTCGTTTGGATACTAATAGGTACTTACTATTAATTATTTGTAGCAAATAATTAATTAGTATAAACTATAAATATTTATAGAAATGAATTTAGAGTAATGTTATATAACACATTATTAACTATTAAGATAGCAACTTCCTGATATTATTAGTAATATTGGCGTATGAGCGTAATTTGAAACTTTTTTATATATATTTAAACACATTGATATGGAGATACCTAATGTATAGTAGGCAGTAGTGTATCTAACCATCCACAATTTTTTAATGGGTTAAAATATAAATAATTATCATGGTAAAGAGTTAAGTTCGAATTTCAGGTCAGAGAATAATATTATTTTAATATAACAGCAAGAAGTACTAAATTAAAATTGATTGTATTATGTATATACTATGATACACCTGATGTTTTAATAGTCCGGAGTACCAATGCGTTATATACCTAGTAAAACAATGCGATATATATTGAGTATTCGTCGATTTCTTTCACAATTAATCGATTATTTTGATATTCTACTCATATTTCCGATTATGTGAAGCGAAGTGTTAATAACTGACGTCACAATCAATAAATGTTTAACTTAAATCATCAAAAAAAAAATTGAATGGTGAATACATAAATAATTAATCTATATACGTATTCGTTCTTTTTTTTAGATAGGTCATAGGTACAATAATACGAATAACAGTAACAAAACAATTTAATTTAATCAACCAAACTTAAATTACCTATGTAACGTCAATATGTTTACTACAAAACATCATCTAAAATATTTAGGCAGGTACCTATTATTATTAATAATGTATCTATCTAAATTAAAAAAAAATTGCTGAAATTTGGATAAAAAAAATCCTTTTATTACCAATAATTTATTTTTATTCGTCTGTATAACATAAACTTTATTTAACTGTATTAATTTTTTCATCGGAATAAATTAATATGTTTTCACTGCAAATTATTTGAGCTAATATGTATTATAGGTCAGTAGTAGTACGATCATTTTTACTGCTCCTGCACGTTTTGCGTATATGCGAGTACTAGTACTGATGACCATATAATAATAATATATTGAGTGCTCACGTATTACTTACGTTAACTTACCCAGTTTTTTTGGCTATCATATTTTTAAGAATTGTAAAAGTTGATAAACTATAATCGCCCAATGACAAAATCGATGTAAAGTGGGGGAGGCAGTGTACCTACATAATATAATAATATGGTGAGTGGATCGCGGGCGCTCACGTCCAACTGTCCAAGAGAAACGCATGAGTATACGTAATACCCGCAAACATTTATTAATGGGCACGTTTGGTTCGTGGCTTTCGAAAAACCAAATTATATTGGACCCGAAACAAAACCAAAATGTAATAAATATCATATCACAATACTATATGAGTGAGTATATGATCAATGGCTCGAAACAAGGGATATTATTATGTTCTAATGTTCAATTACGTCGATGAAGTCTCGCGGAGGTCGCGCAAGCACATCGGTCATTATAATATAGAGACAGTATTTGGACTTAGGAGATAAATACAGTCTGGTACTCTGATCAGAAGACCTCGTCTCTAGTTGTCAAATATCATTAATATGCGAACGATGATCCCTTCTCGTTTATGAAAACTTAAGCTCTAGCAGTTTTCTTATACGCAGTGAATTATATTCCTGGTAAATAATATGCCTACTATAGTTCATAATTATTATAATATATAAATAAGTAATATATTATTGAGTTACAGTGGTCGCCGCTTATTATAATCACGGTTAATGTTATCAATCGTTTATTG
>PVMI01039327.1:508-16315 GCA_008528875.1 Aulacorthum solani | reverse complement strand
TTAGATAAATTAAAATTAAATTAAATCCCAAACCTAACCTTGAAAATTAAATTGATAATCATGTCGATAACTACAAAACTTAAGTTTGTGTATAAAGTACAAACGGATGTGTCAAGTTTGTCAATTATGATGAAAATTACTAAAAAAATAAAACCTCATGTGTACAAGTATGTCAATTCTTATATTTCAATAAATCCACTGAAGTAAATTACTTTTAGATACTATTAAACGTTTCTTAATGTGCTTAAGTCTCGTTTGGTCGAAAAGTTGGTCAGAATAGACAATAGCTTTACAGCTTTAAGCCCAAATATTTTGGTCATTTTGGGTGGTGCGCCGCTATTGCGGTTTAACGCGTGTGTAGGTTACTCAGCTGGAAGTGCACCCGTGGGGAACGCGGTCGCAGAAATGTAAACCCATGTCGGCCATATACGTACAGCTTTACATTTGCTATATTACTTGTTTCGTTAGATACTACGAAAATTCTACTTTAAACTACACTCGAGTTTTATGGGCTTATGGTTACGAAGTATTTCAATATGATGAAATATTTTACTCAAAAAAGGCGAACGCATACTATCAATAATTTTTATTAAAAATATAACATTCTAATAATAGGGTTATTCGTGATGTTATCAAATGTCAAATTATTTTTTCCATTTCAAATTAAACATTAGGTTCCTACGAATTATTACTTTGATGTTATATTTTAATATTTAATTAATAATACAACTATACAGCATTGTCAATTATCTATTCACTTTTGTGACACATTTTATAACAAAAATCTAATAATATTACAATACATCAAAAATAAGAAATATACGATCAAACTATGATAAATATATATTACATTTTAATAATATTAGATTTCATACATCCATAAGTTAATTGGCTCAAATAATTAAGTTTATTATCATAGATAATAAAAAATACAAAATAATATAAAATGGTTACCACTTTAAATACTACATTTAATTTGTAATTTTTTTTTTGTTAAATGATAAAGGCTTCAAACAACCTTAATTTTTAGCCTGCGGATTTGCAATTTAACCGTAACACTTTTGGAGGGTTAATCTTGATATTTTTATTATCCATGTCAAACAAATGGAATAGAATAGAATAGCATAATAGGTGTATACGGAGCACACAAAATAAACTTTCAAAAAATAGCATAAACTATTTGGTGATATTCCCATGCATTATGGGTACCTAGTTAAAATAAATTCGAGTATTTTTAATAAAATTAGAAGTATAAAATCCATTCACTTCAATTTAATTGATATTTAATTTATCATTCATTATCGTGTTATATTAATAAGAGGTAGTTACCATTAAACCTCAGGCTTCATATTAGCAGCTCTAATCGATATTTAATTTATAGCAAGATGGAACATAATTGCCATTTATCAGCCACGACTCACGAGGAGCCATTAATAGTATAAAAATAATGTTTATTTAATATTTTAATTTAAAAATAAATATCATGATAATAGTTCATTTGTGATAATATGATTTTTCGTGCAGTTACACTGGAATACAATTAACGTAACTATAAAGACTCGACTACTGAATTCAGGATTCAATATAAAATATAAAAACTGAAAAATAACATTTTCACCATCATATTCAGTAGGTATATAACAGTAAAATTAATTTTTGAATATTTGATCATGGCAATTAATAATGGGAGCCTGTTACTCCCACACAAATAATACCAAAGGCCACAAAGCCGAAGCAACCCTTGCCGTGCGGTCAAACGGTTAGAACACACACAACTCGGCAATTACATAATTTTATACCTATACCAAGCACATTTTAGCAATTCGCTAAACCCATAAAGTACCTTGTATTGTGGCAATTTCGTACAATTTTTAATGGACCAAGACTAGTACCTGCATAAAGGCCAATTTTAGCTTTAACATTCAAACACAGAAATAGTTTTCAAACATGGTTATTAGTCAAGAATATTTATTATTCAAAGATGGCTATTAGATAAATTGCATACGTTAACCCATATGACAAAAAATTGAATTTATCTTTGCTTTGAAAAAACCCTAACCTAACGTCAATCAAGTGAAATTCAAACTAAAAATAATAAATTCATTGAGTTTATTATATTTTAAGCTTTATTTACGGGACACTAAATTCTTATAACATAAGTGATGTAACGACGATTGTGTTGAAATTGAACATGAGGGGGAAAGTTAAAAACAGCAGCTGTGTAAACATTTTCCTCGATGAACTTCAAATGATTATCAAGTGATGACTGGGTAAGAGTATTCGAGAACGATTTCTAATTTCCGCATTATTCATGCCCTGTTAGGATGCAGTAGTTATATACGCGAGGAAATACAATAGGCGTCTTTTCAACGTATCTGTTTCCAAGTCTTCCATCCCCTAGAAATTGAATCGAATATTGTTACAGAAATATAAGAAATTATTTGGAAACTCTAGAGCTTTTATTTATTTTGCAATATTATACACTAGGTAAGTTTTCCTCATACATCAAAACAAATCATCTCAAATTTCAATGATTTCCTGCATTTCAAAAGGATCTCATTAAAAATAAACAATTTTAATTTATTTTTTGAAATTCACACTAGACCAAACCGAACTATTAATCAATTTCTTATAACATTAATAATGCCACAATAAGGTAATGAAAAATACGTCGTTTAAAAAAAATTATTGTGTAATATTATTTAAAATTTTTTTTTTT
The DNA here is from genome assembly GCA_008528875.1 of Aulacorthum solani. Classification (NCBI taxonomy): domain Eukaryota; kingdom Metazoa; phylum Arthropoda; class Insecta; order Hemiptera; family Aphididae; genus Aulacorthum; species Aulacorthum solani. The sequence continues at coordinate 13,596 of PVMI01039327.1, read as the reverse complement.
TTTTAATTTCAGAAATACTTCATTAATTAGATTTAACATGTTTATCAAGACAGTTTCAATAATATTCTTATGAGAGATTTCTTTGTTTCATGCAACATATAATTATACATTTATTTTGTTGAAAACATGAAATAGCCCGAAGTAATTAACCAAAGTACATTGTAATATTATATAATTTAAATAAAATCTGAATAAATTGTCTTTGCTGAAATCAACAGTTCCTTTATTTATATACCATCAAGTGAAAAAAAATAATCGTTCACAGTTGGACAATTTTGAACACACTTAAGTAACGTGTAACTGTGTAACGATCATATATGATAACATATTTTCTAACAAATGAAAATAACCTAATAATCTATTTAAGGTTTTTGTAATTCTTAGTACGAAAAGTTTATAAATATATTTAATATTATTGAAATGCAACATCGACTAGACCAAGTGTTTGAATGGGTCATATCGAGGAATGATTTGCCACCTTGTACAGACAGGATTTAAGAGCTGGTATTCATCTCTAGGCTTATCATTTAACTCGCCTTAGCACTTAGACTATAGTATTCCTATGGTAAAATAATTTAATTTAATAGCAATAATATGATTCTAAGTAATATTCAGTTAATTGTAATATTTGTTTCACTAATATGTTTCAAAAAATGACTTTAATATAAGCGAGATAAATTAAAATATATACAAAGAAAACAAATATTGGTACATATATGGCCAAGCATAACTTTAAATACTATTGACGAACACGTTTCATTAAAAACAAAGGAGAATTCAAACACTCATTAAACTGGAAAATAAAAAACGACTATAAACTTCATTTTGTACCTTCAATATAATATATATTATGCACATGTGTATACTCATAACATATGTAAGATAAGTGCTCTGTTTCTTCATAATTACTAAAATTAAAACAAGTTTAATGATGCAAAATTGAGGAAAAAACTTTTATACGATATAAATTCAAAGTTTTTTAAATAATGTGTTGTATACTAATGTAATGTAGGTACCTACAGTTTTAAATAGTGTAAGGGATTATTTGAGTATTGAAATATTTCGAGAAATAGTAGTATAATCAATAACTGAAATTCTAAATTTAGCTATACAGCAGCAATGAACCTGGAGTACATAATTTATAATTTACAAGAAAACTACTGTAGAAATATTTATACTACTGCCTTTTTCGTATTATCTAATAATAGAAAAAATAATAGGTAGTGTAATATTTAATATTTTTTTCAAATTATATACAAATAAAATTCCCCAAGGTAATAAGTGATCATGAAATATGCTCTAATATACATTTATTTACATTAACTACAATACAAATTAAATAAAAACTTATAAGCAGAATATTATTATAAAATGTTTATGTGTACTGCACATTTAAGTAAAGATAAACAATGTTATTTTCTTTTAAAATTAAACTTATATTTTAATCTTAATATTTTACAAAAAAATATACAACAGTATCCTAAAGATTTTATAATACTTGATGCAATTATGATTAAATTATCGTAAATGAATGATGAATTTTTTACACCCACAATTTAGTTTAAATTATCAAATTATATTATCCATGGGTAGGTAAAATTATCTTCTGTAAAGCTATGAAAACAACTAACTATTTTTTAATGTTTAAATAATCTATGTGAGAAAATAATCTAATATCAATGGAAATTAAATAACCTACAAGTTACAACAGTAGTTTTTATATAATTATTATAGTTGAGATGTCGTTCAATGCTTTTCACACGGTTTTATATTCAATCGATAAAACATGCAAATGTATGCAAACTAGTATTATTCACAACACAAAAGAGACTTTAGTCAGAAATAAAAAAATATTCATTTATGCTTTTTTTTCTTCCTTCCACCCTCGTCATCCAAGCCTTTAGTCTATACCCGCACCCATCGACGTGTTCTTCTAAGTGGCCATTTCGACAACCTTTCAAAATGTGCCCACATATTTCTTCCCCTATTACATGTAAAATACTATAAGTGAAGGTCATGTAACAAAATTGATTTTCACCCTCACTTACCAAAAACCTCGTCATAGCCACAGGGATACTAAACCATTATCGGTGAAACATTAATTTCGTGCTATTTTATTTTTTACATACATAGAGGAGGAAACTGGACCTTTTTGGTTTGATTTTTATTACAACAAAAAAAGGCGAGGAACATTTTTTGAACTAACGACATAGGACCTCTAACGCTTAATTATTCCCTTTTCTCTAAACTATCTTTGTAATTAGTGACATCCTTGTAACCCAGCCGTTTTTTCAGTTATATCAGATATTTGTATGGTCTTTCATTAATTTTGTTGAACTAAAAAAAATATAATTTACAAAAAGCTGAAAACAATTAAGCTATTAAATAAATCCATACGCTTAAAGAAATTATTAAATTATTAATAGCAACAATGACAACAACAAAATAATACAATTTTAGATTCACAGTAATTTATTATTTCCAATGAAAAGTATGTTTTCACAAATGGCGTGTGGGTATTTTCTTTATGTAAAATATACCCAAAATAAAAACAACGAAGGACGGCAATTTGTTTTGGTTTTTAGCATCACGATAAATAATTGTTAGTATACTTTGTTTCATTTAATTTAAACACGTATCTTGGTTGAGACTTTAGGGTAAAAGGAAACAACAATAGTATAAAGAATTCTACAATGAATGTGAAACAAAATTTAAAATAAAAAAAAAACAAAGGCAAATGTCAAAACTCTGAAATAAAACTTTATATACTTGCTCATTTAGTTAGGTCAGCTAAAAATTAATCGAAAGTTTAAAAATTTGTAAATTAAGCTGTAATTTTTTTAATAAATAAGTCACTTGTGCATATTATGTTTTAACGTATCCAAAGTTTGTAAAAATCATTCCAAAGTATATTTTTATAAAAATGTTATCATCGGTCAGCAGTTTTTTTCCTATTCTGTTAATATAATCATACAGATTACAAAATAATAATTATGTAACATGGCATTGATATTTTTTACACACGAGTATATTGCACGTATTATATTATTATATTATTATTACCCAGTATTTAATTACACATAAAAAGTATTAACAAGTAAATTTATATTTTCACTCATTTTACAGGTTTTTTTTTACTTAGGTACTTCAGATTAGATTAAATAATATTTCACTGTCGGGTACAATAATATTAAGTTCAAATATAGTACGGAAAAATGGAAATAACATTTTAAATATATGCATAGCATAATAGTATTTAAGAAAATTATTGGATCGGTGCTGGCTCAAACAAATTATTTTCGCCTAAAATGCAAAATTCAATAACTGAAAATCAAAAGAATAACTAAAGATAATTATTGGACATGCCACTATTACATGACAAATAGATACAAACGATGACCATTATGCTGGTGACCTAGTTATACATACGTTACGTCCCTAAACTATCAAGCAATTAAATAGATCTATACTCGCACTCTAAGAGTGGAAACTTTGGAGCAAGAATCGCATAGCCACTTAGCCCCTCATTCTCCCTTGGGGTCTAAGCGAGTATTTTGAATGACCGCCTAAGGGTTTAAAATAATTATGATAATTAATTTAACTACAATCATCAGTAAGTTAAGTAACATACTAAGGAATAACTAATGGAAATTATACTATTTGTTTAACAGTGAAAAGAAAAAAGAAAACTAATGATAGCTAGATATTTAGCTATATTAGGTATACCAATCCAAGCAAAATTTGTACTAAAATGTTAATTGTTTAAAAATGTAAAAAAAAATATAAATTGATACACAAATAATATGTACCTATAATGTTTTATCTAATATACCTTTGCAAATCAGGCATATAGGTACGTCACACGAACTTATTTAAACAACTGGTCTATACATGGGTATGAGGTATGGTATGAGTTAATTTGCCATTAATTTAAATAAGTTAGTAGCGTAATAATACTCTAAAATATAACATAATCATAGGCTTTGGAAATTTGTAGAGGAAAAAGATAAGTTAATTTAAATATGTACATACATTTATATTAAGTTGACATTTTTATGATGTAACGCCAAACGAAGTTTTAGATAGAACGTACAACAAAAATACCCGGTACCTATATGATTATTTCAGAATAATTTCAAATATTTTATTAAATAATTATCCATATTAAATCTATGAAACTCTCTAGATACCTATCTAAGACTTTAAGTACAAAGATGAGAAAAAAAATTAGTTTAAAAAAAAAATAATAGGTACCAACCCAAAGTTATTAACAAATCTAGAAAATTATTTTAGAAAATTGGCCAAAAATGACAAATCACCATCATACTGTATTTAATTTAAACTCAATAAAAATGATCACTAAATTAATGTTTTTTACGACATTCAAGGTACCTAAACATTATCCGGGAAAAACCACTTGAGCGTATACCAAGAATAATTGTTATCTTTTAATTAGAATTTTAAATAAATACATTTATTTTAAACAAAAATGAATGTATTATTTTATTAATATATTTAAATATGTACTTATAATTTCAAAGTTGAAAATATAGTAAATACAATTTATCAAATATTTCAAGATCTTATGAATCTAAAATAAAGATTAAAATGTACGTAAGTACACCTACAGGACTGTACATTTTAAATTTCTTTGATGTAGTATATTAAATACAAGCAAAGAATTTGCAACATTACAGAAGTGATCTACCAATATAATATAAGTGGTCTTCCATAAAATATTAATGCATACAATTGATATTTAATTAAATATTGAAATTTTTTTTAGTTCGTAGTTATTAAGGATTATAAAATAAATCAAATATTCAACTAAAATGCATTAAAAAATACACTATTACTCGTCATTGACCGCGTAACTTATATTAAACTATATTTCATAGATAACATTATTATCGGAATTAAATATACCTATATACCGCTATGCATGGTCATAATACATTATATAATTTTATTATCATCATTCTGCGTAAATATCGTGTACATATATTATCTATAGTAAGTGACTAATAATGCAAGAATTAAAGCGCACTTTATTGAGTCTACGAGGTATAACTAAAAAATAAATGTGTAGGAAACCGTTACGAAATATTTTTTAAATCTGATAGATCACTAACTACACTTAAAATTTAAACGTAGATCACTTGGTGTACGAATTTCGTAAATTTAAATATATATTAATCTATACTATTAAAGTCTCGACACCAATAATATAGGTACTTACTACAGTATAATATATAAAAATAAATAAAGACAAAATCTAAGAAAAATGAAAACATATTATGCTTAGGATGAAAACTGAAAATAAATTTTTATAGGTAGTGTATAAAAACTACTTGGGTATTTGATATGAACACAAAAATATATACAATACAAGTTTACAATCGATCATATAAAATATTAAAATAATGAATCATAAAAATGTTAAGAGTATCTATGTACAATGTGCATAGAGCACAGTCAATCTTATATAGATTCAAAATAATCAAAACAGATGTTCTTTGAAGAACAATTTGTTCATTATCAGCGTCCAATAATGATCGACTGCAATATGTACCCAGTAATTCATTCTTTTATCAAAGATCTAAATTATTAAAGTTATATGTAAAGATAGTTTCAATAAAAAGATTAATTCTATAATAATAGAAAACAATATTTAGTACCTACACAGCATTGTATACATTTTTTCTTAATTTGCAACGTATTCATTAAATAAAAACCATTTTATTACATCGAATATAATTATTTTATGCGGGTACCTACTTGAATGAAAATATAAAAAAAATTAGTTATAATCTAAATAATATATTAGTATATAATTTATATAAATCTTAACAAGCTGAGAAAAACACAATTTAATGTAATATATTATTTTATTTATAATAATTTATCATTTACAACGAAATAGTGATAATTCTTGTTCAACCATTCGATATGATATAATATACTACTAATTTAGGTAAGAATAGGTACTATACAATATTATATTCTCTGGTTAAAAATTAGAATGATTCATCATTTCATTTTCATCAATCACTGGTTAAGACTTGTAATAGCCCCCGGTAAAAATATATGATTGCGTGCGATCGCCCATTGAGTCTATACTCTATATTTCTATAATATTCGAACCCCTGCCGTATACGTATAGATCACCCCTTCTGAAATTACATCTGGCCAAAAGGGCAACATTTCCCTCGTGCAGGGTCCGATGAATTAACCGTTAATTGAACCCTAACCGAGAAAGACAGAGAGAGAGAGAGAGAGAGAGAGAAAAAGAAAAAACCCGAAAATGAAACTTACTTCGAACAGCCGATATTTTTGGTCGCACGTTCTCTTGCCATCCTGCGCTCGCGGGTACCCACCACTGGGCAACGATCAGCAGTAGGCCGGCGACGAATAATGCTCCTTTCTGCATTATATGTAGTCCGCGGAAACGTTTCACATCGAACTAGTTTTTTTTTTATCAAAAGAGTAAAACGAAAAAACTCGTGGACGAATGTTTTACGCGGCGACCGGTGTCTATTACCCGCACTCGGGTACAATGTTAACAGCGGTTGTGGTCGAGGGCGACGACGACGACGACGACGACGAACGGCGTGACAGTGTAATATTTTGGTCGAGAGAGCGCGCGTACACGTTACCAAACGGTTGCGGCGTTACTGTCGTCTGCGGTTCGACTTAGCACCACTGACGCAATGCGAACCCGAGACAACGACCCGACCGGCGCATGGTCATCTGACGACGGCAGCGGCGGCGCTCCACACTTTTGTCAACCACATGGACCTGAAAAGCAAAATGTATTACATTAACGTTACATATATTGTGCGACAGTGAATTATTCACTTATACAGCTAGCTACAGCCGCACAGTGCAATATATCAGTGTAGGTAAATTCGAACTATATATTGAGTATTGACTATAACTCGAACCTCGACTCGAACGTTATAAGACGATTAAATAATTAAACGCAAGTCGCCGACAATCCAAGCGATTCTGATGACCCATAATCGAGTATAATCCTCGATTTGACATCAAGCACCGAGTTCGTATAGTATTGAATAAGTGTCAACGAACGATTCCTCCGATCACGCGACCACTACGTCTTGAGTTTTATTTTGTTTTTATTTTTACAATACATTTGCTTATTGCACACATAAAACACGGATTGTAAATATTTTCTATTTTCAATATTCGAAAAAAGGATTTAACACGGTATACTATACTTTTTTTAAAGAGTTGGCGGTGTAAAATAATGAAATATTCTAGGACCTTAAGATGCTCATAATACAAATAATTTAATAATTTAGCATTCAATATATATACAATTAAAATAAGAATCAGTGATTATCGGCATAACCAATTTAACAAAGCGTAATTAATAATTTAAATTTCTATCTATTAAATGTAATTTAAATCAATTGTATCGTATGAAAATGTTTTAAAAAATAATAATAATTTTGTTTTCATATTAACAGACAACTTTTAAGCACTAAATTGTGAAAAACATATGTGTGATTCACACATTAGCAAGGAAATTGTTCAACTAATTATTCACAAAAAATCAATATTTATAATAAAGAAATTAAAAATGTCTGCTTTATATTATTCTGTGTTCACTTATTTGACATTTACAGTAAACAATTACAAGAATCTTATGAATATACACAGTTAAATTAAGCAGTCTACACAAAAGTAAGTTTTTATCCTTTTCAATCAATTATTATCCTGTCAATTTAACTAAAAATATTTTATTTAATTAACAATATAATTTCTTAAACGTAAAATGCATCTAGTACCTACTTTATTTCTCCATCCTATACCCTCAACAAAGTTTTGATTGAATTTAAGAAGTTTATTATATGATTATTGACTTATACTTTATAGATATTATTATAAACGACAATATTGAATAAAAACAAAACATACAATTGAAGAAACATCTAAAAATAAATTGATTAATTGTAATCTGATATGAAAATAAAACTGGCATGAAAGCCTTCTACTTCCAAATATCCAATTGTATCGGATGATTATTGATTTCAAAAAGTTTTACAACTGTTTGACCTAAAAAGAAAATTTGGACAAAAGTTCAGAGTACATCAATGACGTACACTCATATTTCTGGATTTACGAGTTAATTTTTAAATTTAGAAGTAAAACACCTATTACAAAAAAAATAAAAAATAGAAAAAAAGACAAACTTTTTCCATATTTCTATTATTTTTTTTTTAGAATCGTGGGGTAGTGTCTTAATGATGTTAGTCTTTTTTTTAGATTTTTAGATTATTTTTCGAAAAAAATTATCTAGGAAACAAAAAGTTCAGGAAATTTTAAATAATTAAACAATAAATTACAAATCGGACAAAAAAGATAAATTGAAAGAAAACATTTTTGAAATTTCACGATTTATCTAATTGTATAGGTTTAAAGAGTAAGAAAGCAAAAAATAACAAACAACAGTGTAATCATTAAATTTGCAGCAAAAACCATTTTTACTTATGGTACTTAAAATTATTTGGTATAATTGAGAAAATTATATGATCTTAATTCTATTAAGCCTTTACATTTGAATCAATTAATTATTAATAATTTAATAGACGCGATATGACTTAAGAAATGTTACCATGGTATCTGGTCTTTATAGAGCTTTGAAAACTTTTTAATTTTAGTATCATTATTTTAAACAAATCTCTGATATTTGTACTTCAAATTTAACTTGAGAATTATTATTACAAATAATAACAAAAGACATTATTTTAACTATAATTTTCAAAACAATTTGAATTACAAAAAATGGCTATACTTTTAAAATGAATAATTTTACTCTTATGACAACCATTAAATAATTAACTACAAACAGAAAACTTTTAAAATTTAGTTTTTTTTAATTTTACCCGTATAGTTTTTAATGCGTAAATAATTTTTTTTTTGGTTATATTATGTTTACATTAACCCCATACTTGATTTTTATTTTTAAATAAATATCGACAAATACGAAAAATAATTCATAATTATTAGTTCATTAACGTTTTATTTTTTTATATCTTTAGATATAGCATTCTAAAGAACGCGATTTCTACTTAAAATACAATAGCTGATAGTATTTTATCAAATAAAAAAGAGAAATGTAAATGTTTATATTACTGAACAGATTACTTACTTCATAATTTAAAATGTTCAGATAAAAAAGTCAACTAATAAACTCTAAATCTAATAATCTTTATACAGCATGGTCTGGTCGTCTGGAGTAAAACCTCGTTTAAAAATTAATATATAGACTCTAGTCGTCTACAATCTGAAGTAGGAACACCTTAATTACGTTGCATATAATAATTAGAATTTAGAATGTAATAAAAACATTCTCCGTGTTTTTCAAAAAAAAAAATATGAAATATACCTGGTAATACTGACATTTTAAAATATGAGTTTCATTAAAAATATTATCATTTATCACTTATTTAGGTAGATATTGAAGATACTCGAAAAAAACTTAATTTGCTTGTTATAAATACAGAATTTATTTAACATGATTTTGTTAATAATTTCAGAACACGTGAATGTATTATTATTAATTTACTAATATTAATTAATTTAATTAGTATTATTCAATAATATGAATAAACAACTTAGCAATAATACCTAGCTTATATTTTTATTTTTGCACATAGTTGTAGATATGAATAAACAAATAACAATAGGTACATAGTAATTAGCTGGTACAGCAATTTATTTGTTGCTATAGATTATACATTTTACAAACAAACGTATTCAGGAGTATGATCAAAATGTTTGAAAAAAAGCTGTTATAATAATTTGGTCTGGGGATACTAATAATGTTATCCTCCATTAACCACATATAATTACGGAAATCATATTAATAGGTATAAAGTAAAATAATAACAATCAATCAATCAATCAATGTGATCTCTTAAATTTTAAAACGAAAATTGATTGTCCTTTATATTATAGAAAAGGCATGTTTTTGTGTTTCAATAAACGGAATGTAGTTTATAATGTATAAATATAATTTAACAATAAATTAATCAAAAATATTTTTATTAACCAATAGCATAAAGCTATAAGACCTTGTCACAGAAGTTATAAGTTAAATTTAAAAAAAAAATGAATCGGTGCAATGGTTCAATTACAACAATACCTATCTATGTTCTTGTTGTAGTGTCAATATTATTTTTATAACAAAAATACCACATATTTAATGTCGAAAAAAATATATTTTATCATTGTTATAGGAACTTTTTTACCACCAAAAAAAACCACCACTAGATAACAACAATAGTAGTCATCTATATATATAAAACAGATGTCGCATTTCTCAAAGATTATTACTTATGATTCGCATGAAATTAATGTGTGTAACCTAACCTAACCTAACCTTACCACTTTTAATAGAAGTATAATTATATTATATCAATGAACCTTCACATTTTGTAGAAAAAGTATTGTACACAACAAGTTTTTAAAATATGATTAAATCATTAAATCATCAGCCACCCAAACGTGTCAGTTTTTGAAAAAAACGATTTGAAAAAAAATATACAGAAAATATTTATAGTTTAACACAATAAGACAATCTACTCAGATGTATTTTGTTCATAATCTGTATTCTATAAATAAAACAATAAATCATTATTTTTGTAGTTTGAACTATAGGCACGAACAAACATATTTACTTTATTTATTTAAGTTATAGCTTTTATAATTTAAAAAGAACTTTGTTCGGGAAAATATTTTATACTCCGTAACAACAACTATATTAGCATTATTACACGTTTAAATTGTATTTTTCCAGAGAATACATAATAGATAATTTTCAATTATTTTCAAAATAAAATATGATAATAACGAATTTATTACAAGGTCTTATCGGTGTTAGTATATTTGACTATAAAATATTGTTTATGCTTCCATCGTTCTGACATGTTTTTTTATTACGAATATATAGTATATTATAGTGATAAAGAGAAAGAAAAACCTACAAACCATTTATTGTCAAAAGTAATGGATAAAAATTACTACTTGCATTTCGCGATTTTTCTCTTCAGTTCCAATCCCACCCATCCCTATTTAATAACAAACAACGGGTGTTAAAGTTGTAACGATGACTGGAGAGTATTCCCCATAACCAGAAATCGTTTTTCCCAAATGTTTTTCTTAAAGTTTTATGTGCGCTTTCGACATTTCCAAGCACAGAAAAACACTGACACGCAGTCATTATACTGTAAATGTGTGGGTATGCCTTCATAATCATCAAGATGGCTGTTAAAATCAACATAAAATCCGTTAATATAGTATACAGAAGAAAAGTGAATAACCCAAAAAATCACAAAATCAACATTTTAATAATAATATTAAGCACATAAAAAATAATAAGTTTTTTTCCTTTATTATAGGACTTTAACCTAAAATTATTATACCTCGATGCTTATCATTAAACAATAAGTTAAATATACTTAAAAGTTCACCAACGTTATTATAGTAAATATTTAAGTGATTTCAATTTTTATGTCTAATCGAAACGACCGGTAAGTAATTTACTAATTTAATATTCTTATGATTAAATTGGTTTTTTTTCCGGAATCAGACAGAATCAGTCAAATAATCCTTCCGTTTTAGACAATGTGTATTCTCTTTTGTATTTTCAGTTAACCTAACATTATATGATTCTGATCGGAAAGACTAATTAAATGTTCAAGCATAATAAATTATACTAACTTATGGCATTCTATTTTGTAGACATAACTATCTACTCTTCAGTCTCACTGCATTAATACAACATTTATAATAATATTGATCGTATTTTTTATTTTTTATAATAATAATAATAATAATATAAAATATAAATTACTATATAACTAGTACTGAATAAATTTTAGATCAAATAAAAATTATTCATCGAAATTTTCAACCATCAAAATGTACCATAATATTATAATATAGGTATTTTTATGCATAGAAAAAAATATGAATGATTGATTTTTATGAAGATGTTATAAACTTTCAATTATTACTTGAACTAAAAAGTTTATAATTACAAATTTTTACTTCAAACTTCTTTGGGTACTGAATAATTGTTTTTTTTTTAATTGTTAAGAGAACGGTACACACTACACACTATACAGACATTCAACATACATAGATATATAAAATGAAACTGAAAAAACTTGGAGTTCCTCAGTAGGTTTTCAATTCAATGCCTACCCATTTTTGTGAGTTTTATGTTATACATAGATGATCGAATGAAGACTGTTTACATTTTTTCTTTTAAACCAAGGTTCATGAATTAATATTTTGTGTAGTTACTTCATTAATTTGTTAAGTTTTATTTGCTTTTTTCTTTTGTACTTTAAAATTATAAAAATTAACTTTTACACCATTGAAAAAACTGACAAGCGATATAAATATTTATGTCAATGTTTATTCAATTTGATAATAGGTATGTAAGAGTTTTTACTCTAATTATAACCTTAAACTCAATATACAGTGGAAAATGGAAATACGACATAGCCGTTTTTCTTATATATTTCCTAATCTAACGACGCGAAACGAGGTCCCACATCTGATAAGTGTATATTTCCATGGCTGCTTTTTTTATTAATACTAAATATAATAAAATATAGCTGCATATGCCACACATTGTAGAATAATATATTATTCTTATTAATTTGTTCCAAAATTATTAATGTTACACTATTTTATAGGTAGCTAGAATTTAATATAAATAATTCTTGATTTACAAATTAAAGATAAATTAATCCAAGCTACTTCTTACAAGCGAAACAGTGTTACAGCCAAGAAATTATGAACATTTAATACATACTTCTGTTAGAGTCAGAAATAATTGTATAAGTTATAACAAATACAATATATTAATTTATTTTAATAATAATTAGGTCAAAACTCAAAAAAAAAAACATATTGTTTTTAAAAAATAACTGAATCATCACTCATCAGTACACAACATAAAAACATGAACATAAATCTTTATTAACGATCAATAAATAATTTTTTATGTCTATATATGAAATCGCAGACCATTAAACATAAAATCGTTC
>PVMI01039315.1:4565-23589 GCA_008528875.1 Aulacorthum solani | reverse complement strand
GCTTAGTGATTGATAAACCCGGGTTGACACCTATTTAGTGTTATCCTGTGCAGGATGTCCCGAGAATTATTATTTGCTCACTTCAAAGTGAAGGACGGAACTACAGGCACTCGGGCGCTCGTGCACTAAAAAAAAATGTAAACGTCATCACCACAGGACTTTGAATCGGTGAATCCTCGAGAGGCACCCCTACATACAATTATACAAATTCGTATATTATTATATTTTACGGACGCGTGGGAAAAACTTTTTTTTTCCAAACCCTACAACACACGCTTCGATTTCGGGTCCCCTTGATGTATATACGATTGAATAAACGCAACGAAATGTTTTCCCGAAAAATGATTCGAGTTTAATGTGGACGAAAAAAACGACGACAAACCCTTTTTGGTTTCCGTTTTTGTACACACAAATTCATCTCGAATAATTTTTTCACCGAATCCATTTTGAACCCGGTGTCGTCTATATAGCACGTTATTGACTGATATATATTTCAGTAAATAAATTGAATAAATGAATAAATTTTTATTCATAAAAAATCCAACGACTTATTTTGAATTCGAGTGTGTCGTATGAAAAAAAAAAATGTTGTTTGAAATTTTTTTAACCATGATAGGTACCTTGGCATATAATATTATATGTTGCGCACTATCTGCACACCTAAAGATGGTAATTTCGCATTTCTCAATAGTTAATGAAGCTCGTTAAAAATGATTACTTTCTTTAGATATAATTGTACCGATGAATATTCAAACTGCGGTTATTTGTGGGATCCTTGTAAATGTATTTAGATACTAGCCGGTTTATAAATAAATAATTACACAGATCCAAAACTAAAATGAGTAAATTAAATCACTATATAGTACTCGAAGACGTTTTGCCATCAATATTAATTCGAAATCCATGTGCAGGATCAAAGGAATATGCGAAGACATGGACCGGAGTCGCATCTAATAGACTATAAACAGCTTCAATAAGATGCCTTGGGCGTATTCGTTGTTTAAACGCGACAGAAAAGAAAAACGTCATTGATTGAAGTTTAAATTTACTTGACGTACGTAACAAATTATAATTATACACCACTGCGAGAATTGAGATCATTATTAAACAGTAATGTAAGCGAAAGAAGACTAACGGGGGTGAGCGCTATGCAGCAAACTTCGTCATATCATAATGATTTGTAGGTTTCGCGAATTTTTTAAAAATAATATAGAAATAGCAATCACACTTATCTTTCACAATTAATTAGATGTCACATAATATTTAATTTTTTTTTTTAAATATAAGGCATTACGTGTAGGTTTGGTTATAATATTTTGCTCCACTATCAGGGCTATTGGAAATCTCACTGGAGGGATATAGGTTCGCTCCCACACCTACCACCAGCCAAAGAATGAATATACTTCAAATTATATACCAATTATTTAAAATAATTTGCACCTTAGTGACATACCGGTGTCAACGTCAACTCTAGTCGGTTTATAGAATGGTGCAGTCAAAGGCAGGTTATCAATATTGGTCATCCGTGGATAAGTGTCATTGTTAATCATGAAATAGTTCTTGACATCAAGTCTCAAAAATCAAGGTAAGAAGTCAATACCGGGTTAGTGAATTAAAATAAAAAAAATGTTTTAAATATGAGGCGTAATAAAAATAGCATTTATCGATATTTAGTGCATATATTTTACTTGGTATAATTATATGGTGTGGGTGACCGCCCCACTCCATGATGCGGCTCCAACCACGCAGTGAACTTTGCAATTAAATTTTCAATCCCCCTCAATTAAAAAAAAAAACTTGAAAACGCCTCTGACCACGGGCCGGTGTCGTGAGTCAAATAAGGCTGGGAATTTCCGGAGTACCTACCTATTATTATAATATCAGCGTAGTAGGTAAGTACACATTTATTCGCTGAGCCGATCCACACGCGTTACGCCATGAATTAAATAAAAAAAAATTATGTCTATACGACCCCATAATAAAATAATTATAAAACAGTGCGTTTGTGTGACCTACGTCGCCATTTTAATATTATTCAAAATCTTTACTAATCACGCAAATGAATATCATAATAAAACGTGTAACGTGTATAGGAATATAATATCATGTGGAGTATAACGTTATAATTCGTGTATAATTAACAATAATAATTATGCAAATAAAAGACAGGAATTAAGCGCGCGTGACTCATCCAGTGAGTGTTGCGCAACACAAAAATGCGATACGATATCACTCGGCTACAATATAGACTACTGACGTTAAAAAGTCTGTAAAAAAGATCCTGTGCTCATGATTATTATTATTATTATAATTCATCTACACGGACAAGGTGAGCCGAAACGTTTCGCTGTAAAGTGCCTAAACATAATATTATATAACTAGTGTGTGTGTGTGTGTGTGTTCGTCACTATGTAATAATATTACATGGTTATAGTTTTTTTTTAGCACGTTTTGCACACCAAAAATGTAAGTTTTACAGTTAAAAACTCGATCGAATATAATAGCAAAGGACTATGTTTGTTGTTGTACAGAGGCTCGACTGTATAGGTATTTTCTAAGTGTGTGTTCTCTAACTATAAGCACCAATAAAATATTTAACTACTAATAATATTATACAAAACAATTTTTTTTTTTTTTAAGTAGAGCATGTTTTTGCCATTAGGAGTAATAAATATCAATAATATATAAAAAAAATAAAAAGCCGTCGAGGGACGTCTAGCAGATGTAAAACATCGACATAATTTTGTATAGAAAATATACGTAAAAATTGAAAGGATGGATATTAAAGGAAATACATATTACATAAGCAAAAACAAAATATTCAGATTTTTTAAAAGTGGATTAGATGTTTCGAACTTGTTGCTATACGCGCGTTCAGTGGGTGGAGCGCTTTGCGCGATTGATTAATTAATTTAATATAATAGGTACTATCTTAATTCATCACATTATATATATATATTATTTTTTATTTTTATTTATTCTTCAAGAAGATAATGGAAAGAGAAAAATAATCTTATGATGACCATGTGGATGCAATGAGATTTATTTTTGATGAATTTAGACAAAATATGTTATGTAGGTATAATGTTCATAAGTCATATTTTTGATGGCTTATGGCAAGAATAATTTTCAACAAAAGGCAAAACGTTAATCAACTGGTGTTGAGTTATATGTCCATTAATAGTATAAGTTCAAAAATATACTTTGAAAAGTAGAAATGAAAGTAAATGAAATAAATTATTTTTATTTAGAAGAAACTAAAATACTAGTTTTTTTATTATGTACGTATCTAATTGTTATATGTCATAAAAATACACTTCACTTTTCAATAATACACATAATTAGAGTAAACATTTTGAGATTTAAACACAATATGATATATGTTATTTTCTAATAACTTTTTTTTTATATTAATGTTGTTGGTACGACTCGATTATAAGGAACAATTTTTAATAGTCCTTTGAACTCAACGGTTTATACTGATTGGTTGTGGTGATCTTGATGACAACCCCCTTTCGGGACAGGGCTGGGAAATAATGATAGTGTATTCATGTGATGAAAAATCTTGTAAGATACCTCTCAGACACGGTTATCATGAATTCTACAACCCCCATCCACCATATTAATTAAAAATTTAAATTGCATCTATGCCTATCATATGATTCTAAACAAGCCTTAGCTAGCTACTATAAGTAGGTATGTAATAATTTTCGTATAGAACTTTAATTTTATAGATATAAGCAAAAGCAATGATGAGTTCCGAAACACCTATAATAATAATTATTATTCGCAACTGTCTAAAATATGTATTAACGGTTAAGGGATAAATTTGCAGCAATCAAAGTTTGGAGGCAACAACAGGTTATTGAGCCGGATAACATAAAAGCGAAATGATTTTTTCCTCGTCCACATAATTTTGGCAAACATTATTAAATTATCTCAAGCAGGTGCCAAATCAGCTTTTGTGGAGAACCGTGCAAAAATTATTCCAAGTGTCTATTTATATACCGGCACTTGCGTACAATTTATACTACCCAGTAACACGATTTCATTGTCACTGACAGCCGATACATTTTAAGAAATGTAAGTATATATTATATGGTTTTAGGATTTTTTTTCTTAACCCCTGAAACCGATTTATGAAGACCGCCGCTGTCAGTTACATTGTCTAGCTGACGGTCGCGGGTCGGTTGCGTACAATTCTATAACATCAGATAAGCATTTTGGCACGATCGACTGCTGTTCAGAAATTTACAACCACGAAAAAGTACCCGAACGCGCGGCGGGTTTCCAAGGATTTACTTTTAAATCCCAAGGACAAACAATAAATTCCCTGCAACGCCTTAATGGTTGGCCGCGACTAAATGGATTCAACGTATAAAATAGATGTAGATTAAATTATTCTAATATAATATAGAAGGTAGACACTTCACATTAAACATCACTTTAAACAAAATATAGGTATTATATACAAATTAATATGCATAATTTTAAACTAACAAATACATTTTTTTGCTACCATATATTTGATAATTTTAAGTTAAGTTAAATATTTCTATGTAAAATAAATGAAAAAACTATAAAACTAGGTATCAAAGAATTATAATTATTTTTTTAAACATTAAAATTACTACACAGTAAAAATGATCACTATTTTTAAAAGCTCCATCAAACGCATAAATCAGTTAAAGGAAATTATACAACTAATTTCAATATTTTGAAAAGATTGAAGTCTAAAAAAAGTAAAAACGCTATGAATATAGGTAACGTATGAACACTAAAAACTTGGTTGACACTGCACTTGACCCCACCACTACATGCCATAAAACTATAAAAACAACTTTTTTAGTTCTGAAGTTCATAATCGGGTGTGATAAAAATTACTCAGTAAAAAAAATAGTGTTTCATTTGCAATTTGAAAAATGTTTGTTTTTTGATATTTTATATGACAAAATTATTATAATAATCGACCAAGATAAAAAGGCTGAACTTTCCATACTACCGCCTTTCTCCTACGAAATCCTTAATTATAAATCATGGAAATATATATCACTCAAACAGTCAAACTACAAAAGGCTGAACCTAAATACAGTGAATAAAATATTGATAATTATGATATTTTCCGTGCAATTTATTGTGACTTATCATAGGTATATACCTGCACAATTTTATAAAATCATTTTAAGGGTATACCTCGTACATGTGAAAATAATAAAAACAGGCATAGATATGCATTGATATGTGTATACAGTCATACAGATACAGTTTTTATAGAATTACAAAATAAAACATGTATGACAGCTATTTGCATTCACATTTTAAATTTGTTTACCCGTTTGTAAAATCAAAGTGAAACAATTTTTTTGAACTATTTCACATTTTTAAAAACTCATGTGCTCGTATGTGTATATTTCGTGTAATGAGGTCAATGATATTAAAAAAAAAATGTTAGTATATACTATGTAAATATCTCATCGTATACACATTGAAGTCACGTTGATAAAAGAGAGTATAATATTATCGTTTCAAATGTTTTAGTTTGTCTACGTTGAAAAAAAACCCAGTCACAGATAAGCTATGGTGGGTTACCTATATTCTTATACGAATTCTGTATTTCAGAAAAATCTTTGATTCGAAAAAAAAAGCATTCAATCATAATTTACCTCTGATGGTACCTATATGTAGGTACCTACGTGGTTGGTTATACAAATAGTATACAAGCTACAAAGTAATTATAACTACGTTATATATTATTACTTTCGTTATAATTATGTAATCTAGAAATTTAATTAGATGAAGTTATTTTAACTATCTTGTTTATTTCAAGTAAATTTAATTTATTTTCATTTTAATACATTACTATTTTTGTTATACCTCATAGGTATGTATAAAAAGTCATTTAAAATAGAATGAAACAATTAGTTTCCAAAAATGTATATTATATTTTCATTCTAAAATTATAATAAGTCTTGCAATTTCGGTATCACGTATATACTTATGTAGGTATTATTTGCAAAATATTTCCACATTACTGCAGAAAGAGTGTTTTAATTAATAGGTACGCGTTTTCGGGAGTTCTTCATTTAGAGTCGTATCAGTTTGTATACGATTTGTTGGATTATTTTGACAAAAATATGCTAATTTTTAGTACCTTCATATTTCACAACCTTAATTTTTACATAATCTGTACAATTATACGTTCTGAAAGTAGTCAAAGTTAAACGAATGAAAATTATTTGATTGCTTAATTTTAAGGTAAATTAATTCATTATATGCTCTCAGTGTAATTGTAGTATAATTAAAATGAGTAAAATTCTTGGGTAGTATCAAATCTTCGTATAACATGACAGTATATTGTGACTTGCAGCAAAAACTTAAGACACAAATGTTTAAAACATATTATATACATAATATATATAATACATAATAGACTAGCGTCTACACACAACTTTACTGTTTATATTTTATATGAATATAATAAAATGAATAAATTCCCATAACAATAATTGTAAAGAAATTCGTATACCCAAATTAATCTTTGGGGTATAAGGTATTAAGTGATGTATAAAAGTTATATTATTTTTGCAGCATTATATTCTTCTTAATTTTTATATTCTGAGAGAATACTAACACTTTTACTGCAACTATGTGTGATTTTTTTTATGTAGGTAATTTTTGGGTAGTAAAAGCCATATCTTAGACAGCAAGTTTAGCAGTCAGCACCTTACTATAGATAATAACATTTCTTCCATTTAGTAGATACTTTATTGAAAGTTCATCATTCAAAATTCTTAAGAGTCATAACAACAACAACAATTTGAGAATCGAGTCAAAGATCAAAATATATCAGTAACTAGATTTCAACGAAATTGTTTTGAGTTATATGGTCATTTCTAGTCAGTAGTGTTCAAATTCAAAATTCGATAACTTAATTATACTAATTCTAAAATCTCAGCTATAATATTAAAGGATCTGTAATATATCAGTAGGTAACAAATAATTTTTATGGCTATACTTACAATCTTTAACAAAAAAAAAAGTTTGTGTTAAGTTAATATTTGTAGTACTGTCGAAGAGTAATATGAAACACTATTATATAGTTTTTGAGCAGAGTGCGAATAAAACAATTATTGGGTGATTTATTATTGGAAAAAATGGCGTATACCCAAGAAATTTTTTACCAATACGTCAGAATAATGTGAAATAATTCACATTCAAGCTAAAATCTATAAAAAAAAACAATTTGTATTTGCCCATTCCACGTTTACATATTCTGAAGACTCCACACAAGCATTTGTCATTATAAACAAAGTGTGAAACTCTTCATAGAGATACACTTAATTAACGCAATCACGTGAGTATACATGTGCGACTTAATTAATAATAATTGATGGAACGCCTAAAGCAACATAAATTAATAACCATGTACTTATAATATTGTACTTAAGTACTCCAAAATTGTTAAACACAAAACTTGATGCCCATAGACTTATTACACATATTATAACAGTATAATATGATGATGTAGTTGAAACTTTGATATTTCAAAGTTGTAGGCGAATGTGATAACCAGCCAGAAGCAGTATAAATACAACTGTTTAGGTATACGAATTTATTAAAACAAAATAAACCATCGGATTGATAGATTTCTATGGAAGCAGTAAACTTTTTCGCCAAACCCAAGGTATTTGAGTTAATTGCTTATACTAGCAAAAAAACATAATAACTATATTATCCCCTATATTATATCAAGTTGACATTTTTTGGAAATAATTCTACCACGTATTTTAAATTTCCTTAGAAATATTTAATCATAAACAAAGTAACTTCAATTTATGACCATTGTAATCTTTACATTAAATAATAATTGAATACCTTTTTTTTTAAAATTTATATATACTATATTATAAGTCTTTTCAAACTTACGACAATAACAACAGCACAATACCAATTCACTGAATGAATTCTTAAACAATTAGGTACCTACATACTTAGTTGTAGTACACACAAGTAAGTGTAGCATATTTACATATTAGTTCCTGCTTTCAAAAAAAAAAAAAATGTTTGTTACCTATTTAAATGTTATTAATTTGTGAGTTCTAAATAAATTAAATATATTGTATTCAAATCATAAATATTTGAATATTATAATTTATAGATGAAACAAATAATAAAAACCTAATACATATAAGTAAAAATATCTTTTTATGTTTTTCATGATTTAATATACCCCCAAAAGATATGGAGATTAAAAGTAAGTATGTAATAAATTAATTGAATATTATAAGCTTTATATGTAAATCTTTTCAAAAGTGGAAGCAATATAGTCAATGCGAATGAGCCATATAATAATAATATATACTAGTGTTTCTAAAAAATTTTATGAATAGTAGTCACTAGTCAGCAATTTATTAAAATAATTACTTTTATTTGAAGTACGTGGTTTATTGCAATAAACAAATGAGTTGTTCTGGAGAAAAATAATAATCCTGATTACATACTTTCTTACTTCAGACAGATTTTATTATGAAAGAAACTATCTTTTAGATATAAGGTGCCTGCAGTAAACAAATTTGTTTGTAAGCCAAACAAATCTACCAAATAAATAATATTATAGAATAATAATTAATATTTAATTTTTGTTATTAAGTTCAAATAAAAGTAAACATTTCACTAAAAAATATATATGATTTTATAGACTAAATAGAAAAAATTATATTTTGAATCAGCAACTAGTTGATTAAAAATATAATTTTAAAATAGAAAAGTATATTATAACCTATAGGTACAAGTAGAATATATTGTGTTCTGTATAAATTATATTTAAAATAAAAATAACTATAATACATTATAATGTATTATAGTTATTTTAGTTAATTGTATACTATATTATACAATTAACTAACAGCCAATAGTTATAAATTATCAAAAGATTCGAGTTTTAATTCGTTTTAATATTATTATTCTAATTAGAAATGGTTGGACTGTGTACTAACCGTGAGTCTCGTATTCAACTACTAAACAGTAGCATCGTACTCCGTCAAAAATGTGGAGGTGTTACATATCACGGCAATTTGTTACACAAATTAACGATAAAAATCAAATCGACAAACCATCTATGTGTCTATAAATACTGTGACTAGTCGTGTTCGTAAGTGAAATTATTTTAATATAACACAATAATATTATCAGGCATATTGGCACAGACAGTCAGAGAAAGAGGACAAGCGGACGATCGGTAGACGAGTTTACGGGAGTAATCGCGGCACAGACTAAACGCGTGCCGTCGGCGAAAAAACGAATCCGTCGACAGTCGGGCGCCAAAAAAGTTACGGCTCTCCTCCAAATAGCTCTTCCCACGGAGCACATGCGCGCGTGTCTCGATATGTCGTCGTCATCGTCGTCGTATTATTATTATTATTATTATTATTATTATTATTATTATTTACTCGTCCGAACGTCTAATTATCAATTTGCGCGATTGTGTAACGATCGTGAACATCTCTCGTATTGTAATGTACAGTTGGAATGCCGACGACCAGTGCTTTTGTAATATCCATTATAATAATATTATTGTCATTAGTCGTCGACGTTTCATATTCTCGATATCGTTTATTCGTTTGTGGCAGTTATTATTATTGGAGCCCGAAGATTCAAACACCCCCTGATGCTCTAAAAAATTACCAAAAATGCCTCTACAACGCTCAGTCTTAATGTTCTTGAAATATTGTACATATAGGCACGTGACTATATTATACATATGCATGCGATAAGAAAACGATGGCTTAACTTTTTAGATTTTTAACACGTCTTCTTTATCATAAATTCTTATCTGGCGATAATACAAAAACTAAATACAAAACTGAGACAAGCACACAATGAATAATCAGTAGACTGGAAATAAATAATAAATATACGATTATGATGTATCTACCTAACTTGACCAATTAGTATTATTATTTGTTCGAGTCTTCCTCATTAGTAAGGACCGAATCCGATAATCGGAGGAGATAGACGTGATCGCATTCATCAAAAAACGGTTGATATATTACAGTTTGGATGGTAAATATTTAAAAACGTTTGAGGTAAATACAGTCAAGTCTTGATAACTAGAATATCTAGAGGGGAATATTATAATAAACTCAACCTATGTAATTTTCAAGCTATTTACCTTAAACACTTCAATAAAAAAATCGAGTTATCGAGGTTCAAGTTTTTGAAACTCTGCTGGTATAATGAAGACAATATTTATATTTATATTACGTTGTTTTGAAGTTCATGTTTCACACGGTTTAAAGTCCGTACTGTAATATAGTAATACATAAATACTTAATACAATTACTCAAGAATTATAAAAAAATGCTCTAAAAATGCAAAAACATCGAAGAATTTAAAAAAATGCAAAATAAAAGTTTCATATTTAAAATATCTTCTACGTGAAATAAATGATGTACTATTGGAATTCATTGTTCTGGACACCCTAAAAAAATAATGCACTTATTTGCATTGAAATTCGAACTATATTTATTATTATTGTTTCACAGACACATTGCTTTCAACTTTGAAGTTCTATACCGTCATTTTGTAAAAATGCAAGTCGCGGAATCCACCGTTCCGTGTCAACGAGATTTCGAGTACGACCAAGGTACCGCCCAATTCATTATTAGGGCTGGGATATTTGCATTTTGTTTTCAGCAAAAAAAAAACACCTCATATAGTTAGATTTGGTTTTAAAACTATGCTTTTCTGCTTATCACATACTAGTATTTTTGAATCAGAATACAGTTTCCAATATTTTCTTTCAATTTTAATTTTCAATGTTATTTTTAAATTATTTTTTTCTTTTTTTTTGGATTATTCATTGGACAATTTTTGACTTCAAACTTGTTTAATTAAAAAAAAATAATAGCATTTCATTAGTACAGTATTTTGAATTTTCAAAGCATAAAATTATTTACTTTTGCAGTTCATACCCGGCCCTATTCATTATTCTGTTTTATCTATGAACGCCAAACTAATTCAGTTACAACAGTCAGGAAACGCTGTCACGTATTCAGTGGCCAGAAGTGAGGTCATGCGGGCTGCAACTTGATATAGCTGGGTATGAATACAATATTCAACATACGATGAACAATATTAATAAAAAGTTGGAGTTGGATTTTTGTTACAACTCATGTGAAAATTGAACCTATTATACGATAGTGTTAAGATAGTTAAGCAAATTTCAATACTTTTACAATACACTTTCGTCATTATATTTTATATATATATAACCATTGTATGAACTATTTTTATTTATATGGCTGTTAATATTGTGTACTATAACTAACAGTAAAACAGTTAATTACCAACATAAAAATAAAAAACTAAATAAAAATATTGCTACAGAACAATACCTTTGATCACTTGAAGATTATTCAAAATATTCGTTCACAATCATCATATTATATATATTATATCAGAAGACTGGAGTCAATAATAATTTCGAGTCTCAATAGAATTATCAACGATAATTAAATTGTTAATATTTTCAGAGACGTTTGATTTTTCTCAAGGATAATCCCATTTCCTCTTATTTAAATTATATTTTAACTGCCTATAGATGAATATAATTTAACTGTGACACAAATAAGAAATATTATACATGTAGGTTAGGTTAGGTATCCACCTACAAGATGTGGAACTTAAACATCGTAAAAGGTAGTTTTTCTCAAAACTCATTTAATATAAGAATGTTTATTAAATAATATTATTTTTTAAAATAGCATGACATAACCATGGAGTAGTGCAGTGGTAAATAGAAACCTAGAGATGTTGAAGAACTGAGAAACAAAATCCGAGAAGAAATTGCCAATATACCTTTGGATGTTATACTTCGTGCAGTGAAATACATCCTAGCAAGATTAGAAAAGTACTTAAGAAAATCTGGCCGTTATTTTGAGGAAGTAATTAAAAAAAAAATGTCATGTTGTGCACTTTGTTTTAGTATATAAATAGTTAATTTTTTTTTTTTTATATTCTAATATAAAACTTTGAAAATAAGCCATTTAAATACTTCACTCAGTATATACATTTGTATTTAATATGAAGGATTGGCCAATATTAGGCAAGTTATTGAAAAAGTCGCCACTCAAAATATTATGGTCCAGTCATAAGTTATGGTCGTAATTTTATTTTGATATTATATTGAGAAATTAGTACAAACATAAGTAGAAAATATAAATAATCGAATTATTATACCATATAGCTGGAAATCCTAAAACTCGGTGGGGATTATACTTTGCCTATCCTGCGATAAAGTGGGCCATTGTGTGATCCACCCCGTGTACGACAGGCGAAATAAACGAACGAGTGTCATTTTGTAACTCACAGAAAACCTGCGAACGATAACATCCTTTATGAGGTTTGATCCCGGACATATTATTGGTTATTGATTATTGGTCATTGGTCCGACGAAAGTGGCTTTTTATCTCTATTAGTATATTATTATAAAACTATTACATCTTGTCTTATACATGCGTTATATATAGATGTATGCAACCATTAGACCAGTGTATACAGGGCAGTTCACGGAGTATGTTGATTTCCCGTGCTTTCCTTTAATAGTTAAATTATTCAAAATCTGATTTTTGGACATTTAAAATATGCTTAAAGACTTTTAAAACCTTGAATAATTTTTTACTACTTAAGGAGTGTTCTGCGGTGCCTTAAACTTGTATTTTAACCACTGTAAATTATTTAGTGGATAATTATTCTGAAATTGTTGACGTATCAGAATTAAAATTCGTCAAGTAGTTTTTGAGTTATTTAACTTTTGGGTACCAAGAGTAATAAGCTTACTATAATTAGTTTGGAAAATATGTGAGTAATAGTGATTTAAAAATGTTGATAATAAACATCAGTCCATCAATAATGGTAACTATTAATTTGGATTAATCCTGCTTCAAGAATAATAAATACTAGATTCAATATTACATCTGTAGACATATCTGTAGACTGTTCTATTTCTTTGCAAAACGTCTTTTAAGGACTATTATAATTATTATCCTTAGAATAAATATTTTAATAGGTAACTGAGAAACTACATACCCTTTGAATTTTAAATTGGGTATATTACAATTTTCAAAATAATTATACACTAAACAATGTACAGTAAAAAAGGGGGAGTTGTTCTAATTTGAAAAACTGACGCTTGTATCGTCATAGGACACTCACTTTAAGTAATGCGAAAAATTCAAGTATACATAAAATGGTCTTTGAGTGTATTTTTAAAAAATTCCAGAAATCAGAATTCGAATGAAAATGATTTTGAGCATGCTCGGTGAACTAACCTGTATACAAATTAAACTACTACCTACTATTACAACATAATATGGCTGCCACTTAATCTATCCATACACCGTGTGCGATCAGCCCACAAAACAGAACCACGGGTGTGCGTTATATTTTAAGCCATTGGTTGCACATAATTCATAAACAATAATATTATTATTATATTATATGGTGTGATACGGACGCGTACAATAACTTAAGATTGGTATGTAATAGTGTATACCTATAAATATTATATTTATATACCGTACACGAAAACCTATATATTATTTTGTGTCATTCGCAAACATTTTATAAGTGTAATCATTATTTTCGAGTTCCGAACGGAGCAAAAGCGCTTTTTTATTTTTTCGCTTCATATTTTATTTATAGGTATTCTTCGTCGTCGTTATACGTAATAATTATATTCGTTTTAACGCGTTCGGAAGCTCGATTTTTATTTATATTAATATTAGTGATAAATACTAAATGTAGAAACGTCAATTATTTTTCAGTTCGGCAGATCCATCTATGGGTATAGTGCACAGGGTGTAACAGAAACACCTGATAAAAAAAAATAAATATGTATAATAATTAACGTGTTTTGACAAAAATTATTAAAATTATATGGATGGTAAATAATTTAAAAAATAAACTTAGGTCAGGATATTCACAAAAAAAATTCAAAATTTTGAGTTTCAAAGTGATTTAGGTGGGTAGAAATAAACTATTCCAAAAAAATATTGATATTTAAAAAAATTAAGTACTTGACTTAAATGAACGTTTTCATCATTGGATTTCCAAAATTGGCTATTTTGAATTTTCTCAGTAAAAGTAATACAATGAAACATTTTTATTTTAGTATTAAAAAAAACAATGTTTCGTAGTGCATGTGTCTATAATATATTATACATAAAAATTGTTTTTAAATATTGATTAGAACAAAAGTTATTTCATTTGTCATGTATTACTTTTACAACTTCTATAATATGATACGTCGTCGTTGTATACGAGGTACGTGCCAAGATTCTTAAGAAAACTACAAATAACGTTTATACTTTATACCGCTATATTATAAAACGGATACCGGACAATAACTCGCGTTTATTATTTCCTTCGATTTCGTTCTAATTGAAAAAGTAATCAGCGTGAAAATTGTAAAAACTTTTACTTTCGACAACCATCAAATTGCTTTTAAAATTAAATTAAATGTGTATAAAAATTAAAAATATTAATCGTTCTAAACTTATTCATTAGGTACATTGCTTGTAGTGTAAAATATGAGTTTTTATAGTAAATACAAAATATTTAAAATAATATTTTTATCCAAATATTAATAGTATGATAATATTATTGTACTATTTCACTTAAAGAAAATAATAGGAGTTTGTTTACATCGAACCAAATCACTTGATAAATTAAAGATAAATTAGGTTATAGTAACCGACTTAAATATTTATAATTTAAATTAAAATATAATTCAGGTGACATAAATTAATTTGAGGTAGATACGTACTCAAGAATATTATCTTATATTATAAGAAATTCGCGAAAACATTTCTTTTTAAATTACATCGAACGTAACTAAAGTTATAAATTGTATATTTCGATTTTCAAATTAATGTTAGCTTTGTTTTTACAAAGTTGAGTTTTCACATGTTACTTTTTTCAGAAAAAAAACTATAAAAGAGTAAAAGTGATATTTTTAAGTTGTAGAAAACATTAAAAAAGCCAAAATTAAATTTACAGTACATGTTTATTGACAAACTATTTTTCGGTAAATCAATCTCCACTGGTAAAAAATGCTTTTTGAACTTAATGATCTTTGTTGCTTATAAACTATTATGAAAATATAACACTGAAATCTGCAGCTGCCTCTCCCGGAAAAATTAAAATATGATGACCCTGATTATAGTTATAACTAAAATAATAAATTAATGTATTAACCAGAATTCTATAAAACTAGATAATATTTGTCAATTTAACTTAAAATGTTTCCATACGTTTTCAAAATAATATCTCTCGTTGATTTGATGAAAAAATTTAAAATCTACCGATTAAATATATTGGAACATTTAATATTTAATCATGATAGTTAGTAATTTTTTGTTAATACCTAATAATCTTGAATATATTTCAAGGCGCTGGCTAAGCAAACACCCAGTAATAATATGATATGTATATTTTTTTTTTTTTGAAAAGTAAAAACTCATATATATTACTTATATACTATATTCAATTTCGGCTCTTAT
The DNA here is from genome assembly GCA_008528875.1 of Aulacorthum solani. NCBI lineage: Eukaryota > Metazoa > Arthropoda > Insecta > Hemiptera > Aphididae > Aulacorthum > Aulacorthum solani. Next base: position 8,026 of record PVMI01039315.1, on the reverse strand, counting down.
CCTATTATAGTTATTTTCATGAAAACATATTGTTTATAAACAAGCTAGAATGGAAATGTATACATAATCGAACATTTTAAGCAGTTTAACTTCAGACATAAATATAATAATATAATAATACATTAAATATATTATAAACCTTTGATTTTTATTAACTTTTATGATGTATATACAAACGAGTATACCACGTAACATAATTAACTTTACCATTACAAAAGGTATTTAATATTTTATAAACACTATATATACGTATATATATATATATATATATAATGGACATTTTAAAAATACCATTGATATATTTTAAAATAATTAGATTTATTTTACGCAGTAAGCATCAATTATATAGGTAAGTATAAGTACACGGTGTAATAGAAATGACTGACAAATGTAATTTATTGACTAATTAGATATACAACAATAATTTTTTTAATTTTTTTTTTTAATTACTTGTAAGTCAGTATGCTTGTAACTATAAAATATTTAAATATCGATTAAAACAACATTTATTATAGTTACATATTTAACGACATTCACTAATTTATTGTCTTATAATCTATATGATACCTTTCATTATGTTGCTCTATATATTATGTACTAAGTTGTATAACAGAAAGACGTGACCAATGAAATACATTTCGTTCAAATCAATATTCAATTTTCTTTTTATAAATAGTTTATAGGCACTTACGTTACAAGTATGGTAAAACAATTTAATTTTAATTTTGTTTTATTTAATATAAAAATCATTCGCTTAATTACAGCAAATTTATTAGAAGAAAAATGTTATGTGAATAACAATTATTATTTAAATCAAATAGTTATTTTTATAATTTTTTTGAATAGGTATTAATATTTTTTTTTGGTAAATTACCTAACTTATTTGATTCATAATAACTTTATTCAAAATTTCAGAAACAAATTAATTTTGAATGATTTATTAATTTACAATCCATATCATTTTCATAATTTTTTTCATACTAACTTATTATTTCAATTTTTCATTTTTCATTTGTCAGATCTTTCTGTTACTTCGTGTATAGTTGTGTAATTTTTTAGACATTTAACATCAATTCTGTTTTTAAATTATTTATTTAATTATAAATATTTTTTTAAGAGCTTAATGATGTATTATAATATTATTTATGTTGCTTGGTGTATAGCGATCGTATGCTCTATCTGAGAAAAGGCTCTGACGTACCGGCCTGCGTTGCTAGCTCTTGGATAGGTGACCATCCGGGTATTTTAGCAACGAAATCCTGGACACACATAGATACGTGTTCCAACCAGCCATTTCCCTAATGACCGTAATAGTTAAAGCCTTAATTCTAATACAACAAATAAAAATATATATTATTTATATATTTGTAGTTTTATTAAACAATGTTGTGTGATTTAACCTTTTTTAAGATATTGATAACTTCCGTACATAAATATTATGATTGATTTATAATTGTTTATAAAAAATTGTATTTATTCTAGTGGATTCAAAATATTTTCGTTTTCTAGAGTCGATCATGATAGCGTCTGTGACGAAACGGGTACATGTTTGTTTTTTTTTTTACTTTATTTACTTTATTACACATATATTGTACGTGTTTGTTTGGGTAAAAATGTTTGCTTACTTGTTTTTATCTTTTACTAATTGTAGGTATTAAAAATGAATCCTGTATTTAAGTTTATAATGACTACATGATAAAATACGCAACACCATGGTACGCATTTCTTGGTTTCTCATCTGTTTAGCTTATAACATATTATATAAAAACATTTTTAAAAAAAACCATAAAAATATATTGGTTACTCGTTGTTTATCGTGACCGAATGTAAATCTTTGTTGTTCTTCCTGTTTTTGTCATAAAGTTATACAAAATCGGCTTGGGGAATAGTAGAAAAATAAATCCATGAATATATATGAGTGAAAAACAGTGTACTCAACATATAATACGCCTTTAGCCGGGGGCCAGGAGAACGCCCACGCGTATCTTGCCCAAGACTTTGATTAAGAAAAACTATAAATAAATTAAATTTTTAAATTTGATTAATCCGCCCTGCAAGTGTGACCAATGATATAATATATTTATGCACAATTATAATAATAATGTAAAATGGTTCATTAGAGTATAAGATGTAATAACTATTATAACGTGAACTACATGGCATTATAATTTATAACGAAATACAATTTTATAAACATTTCTAATTTCTAATATCTGATTTAACATTATTAATCAATTATCATTCAGGATTTGGAAAGTCAAAATAGTGCAATTATATGAACAGTAAATAATTTGGTTAACTTAAACACTAAAAATTGTTTCCACATTAAATTTATTTTTAAACAATTGTCTCGAATTTTTTAAGATTTATCACTAGCTTAATGTTATCAAAGTGAACAGTCTATATCACGATGAATTATCTTAAACCAAAATTGAATGATTTATACTCATCCACACTTAAGACGAATTCTGTGCAAGTTTTAAGTAAAATATTTATATATAATGTCAAGTTCTCACTGCTTTTACTGGGATTCTCAAGTATTGCACTTCATGATTACATAAAAATGACAATAAAATCTGCAGTTATATAGGTTAGCTATAATTTTAGGGATGGACTGAAATTTTCCTATTATCGTGAGACCCTTATAGAAAATACAAACAAATGAGCTAAAGAAACCATTAGTATCGATTACAACGATCTGATTGTTACCCATTGTTGTGTCGTGACCAAAGGTGCTTTGAAATCAAAACTGAGCAAACATCTAATGGTTTCTGCAATCACACGTCCCTCTATTTTTCTTGCGTTGAAATTTTTGAGTAAACAGTAAACAATTGTTTGAAAACATGCAGATTGCTAAATGGCTGCATAATAAAATTGTTAGCATTTACTTTAGAAAAGTATTCTTTGGAACAACATACAGCAACACGACGTACCATAAAATACACAATTAGAGTAAATATAGTTAAATGTTGACAGATTTCAGTTAAACCGAATAGTCTCACTCAGAATAATTTTTTCCGGTCCAATAATTCAACGCCACCACTCACCAATTGCTAATTTATAGAGTATAAGCCACACTCAACTCTAATATAAAAACTTATAACGTATACTTGGAATGTGGCACATATTTGTAAATAACGATATTACATTAAACATTAAAAAATATTTTTTAGATTATAATACAAACTTGTGGTTTTTGCGTCAGTTTGCATGTTATTTAATTGTAACTAGGTATTATTAAAAATCATGTTACTTGATACTTTGCTGTTAACATAATACAGTGAAACCTCTCTTAACGAACACTCACGGGACTGACCAAAATGTCCGCTATTGAGAGGTGTCCGCTATTGGGTAAAATTGATAAAATAATATGTATGTCTGAAAATTTAAATTTTATTGACTTTTTAAACATTTATTTATAATTACATAATTTATTATTAATAGACGTAATAAAATATGTT